>NIUQ01005498.1:0-10628 GCA_002796945.1 Plectus sambesii
TTTATGTGCTTTCTAGCTTTTACAAGAAAAACAGGGTGCATGTAATACCCCTTCTCTTAAAAGTATATAATATTACATGTCATCGTACAACAATACCCTTATAATCATATGTAATAACTGTACTATTTTCGAACTATAAACGCTGCCTTAGGAGGATGGATAGTTGGCATCTTGCCCACCGACACCCTGATATCATACACTCTTGCACATTCTAAAAATCCATTCGTTTCGAGTTCCAAAACGCATACAAAAAGTCCCGCGATGTAATTATCGCCTCATATTTGACCCGACATAAACACTCATAGCGTCTAAGAATACGTCGCTCAGCGCGAAGAGAAATTCGAGCCTATCAAACAATTTTAGGTGACAAGTTGGTGAGATTAAAAAAAGGCCGGAAGGGGGCGACTTTACGCGCGCGTCATAAATAACCTACGGCTGTGTCAAAGTATACGTCTGCCCCCCCCCCTCTCGGATAGAATGTCAAACGCGTAAAACATTGCAAATAATCAACCTGCGCCGAAAGGTTTAAGCGCTCGAATATCAAACAAACACGCCCAAGCACGAAAACAAAAGGGCATAACATAGACGCACTTTTGAAATAATTCTGGCTGATTTCACGTAGAATTACTATATGCTCAGAGCATGTATTAAATATTCTTGTTTTAATGCATATAAAAATGGCCAAAACTATTTCATTTTTACGCACATGCTATAGCCCTTCAGCCGCAAGAACAATCGGACTCAAGCTTCAAAAAGCGTAACATTTCCCGCTGAATGAATATGTCATTCAAAACGACACTCTCCCAGTCAAACTGCATATTTTCATTCAAAGAGCGCATTTTCACACTCAAAAAGATTTTAATAACTGATTTGGCTCGAAAAATGTCCTTTTTGATTCGCAAAGTGTGCTATTTGACTTGGAAAGGGATCGAGAGAATGAAGAAAGAGATGAGAATGCACCTCGAAGTTCATGGAGACGGGTGGTCGATTCCATTTCTTCTTGTCGGCGGCGCCCGTACTAAGTAGATCGATCTCGGCCGAAATTTGACTCTCCTTCATTCCGCCCATTCGCTTTATCCTACAATGACGTCACAATGTTATTTTTGTTCGAGCAAAGGCCGCGTCGAAACTCCGCTCATTTAGTACAAGGAGCGAAAATCGCAGGGTACACGAGCAATTCTTAAGGGAGCTCTGAAGAATAATTTTCACGTATTTGCTGTATCTTACTACTGCGCTAAGAGCTATCGATACCTCTGTTCAAAAAAATATCCGATTACGCAGAATGATATTAAAAAAGAAATACGAATAGTTCCAATAGAGCAGTATTATTTAATTAGGTCCTATTACATTTTCCTTATATAGCCCATCTCGCAGTCTACCGCATTGAAACCACGAAAAGCCACTGACTAGATCCCACACATCTCAATGGTTCAACAACCTACTCATCAATATATCTACACAAAATCAAAGTTCCAAACAAGGCGACATACTTCCAGACAATGGCATTCTCGCCAGACTTGTACTTGGCCTTGCCCTTCATGCAGATGAGCTGGACGCCGCTCGTGTTGGGAGGCGTCGGAATGCGCACTTCGATCTTCTGTGCTAGCAGCGACGGCTTGAAGTTCGACTTCACTACAACCTTCACTTCCATCTTATTTCGCGACGTCTCGCGCACCAGCGGAATCACGCGGAATGGCAGCTGAATGTCCTTTGTCGTACGGTAGCTGAAATGGATATTTCGTTTGGTAAATGAAATAGATTTTTCTGCGATAAGGTGGCTGCTTTGGATTTGTTTATTGTAAATCAGCAATAAACGCCAGTTCATGACCGATCCCATATCACTCGCACGCTCAGACGACAATTTTAGCTCGCCAATACACGCGAATTTTCCGCTTCGCACCCACGTAACGATTAAAATCACGCAGACAGCTTATTAAGTTTTGTCATTTTTTGGCTATTTATTGCTCGTGTAGATCAAGAAATAACAGAGTTATTAACAAGAAAGGTGTCTCGCAGCTGAAAGTGACGCCATGAGAAGCTTGTTTTCGTCGGCTGCGACGTACAGTTCATTGATCAAACATTTTGAGCATAATGATAGACTGAATACTAATTCATGATACAAAGCAGAATCATTAGGAAAGGAACCCGAAACGTTAATATGCAAATTCGACATGTCAAGGTTGAAATCCGACTGACCGCATGAGCTCGTACTCGCCGTCGGGCGGGATGAAGCTGATGGCGTGCTCGGTGTCGAACTTGGTCAGTTTGACACATTGATGGAACTGACAGTCGTCGATGGCGACAGCCGTGCGAGTCCTGCAGCAATTATGATAGAAAATACACATTGATAAGAACGCTATTCAGTTAATAGATATCGTCGTAATTTCTTACAGTAACGAGAAAACATAGTATTGGTTCCATAGCGGTAAAGGTTAATAGTGCGTACACCGCAACAAATGTGCTTAATTTAGTTGTCGATACTAAGCGTGATACGGTGTTCCCACTGACTCTCAGTTACTGATAAAGAAATTACGACTCTAAGTTGACTCATAATGAAAATAAAAACTAACGATTTGGCGGGGTCGTCGGCGCCCGGGCGTCCCTTTCCCTCGATCGTCAGCTTGTCATTGATGCCGAACTTGCACTCGGGCATTCCGCTCAAGTAAGACTTCATCGCCACTTTGCCCGCCACGTGTGCCGACAGTACTTGACCTGAAATAGGGACATAATCAGGGAAAGATGACTTGAAACAGGGAAATAGTCAATCGATAGGTCTTCTTTGTAATAGCTAATGTAAGTAAGAATTCAGGAAGGATTATCATTCTTCGTGAAGAACAGTGCTCAAGCACCGAGAAGCGCGCTCATCTTTGTTCAACTACGGTGCATAGCGAGATCTCTTGCTACTGATCGAAAATCTTTTACTATAGTGATGAGTGCAAAAATTTAATAAAAGAAACATTACAAATAAAAAAACAAAGCGTACCTTGCTGCGACATGAGCAGGTTGACATACTCGATAACATCGAGGAACAGCTCGTTGCGACGGTACTTGATGCCTTCGCGTCGCCAGCCGATCTGTCCCGTCACCTGAGAAGTGATCTGAGACTGCTCCTCCTTCGTCTAAAAAAGGATCTTTTCAATCCATTTCAATTACAGTCTGCAAGCCAACTGATGGGCAACATAGGGAAAGGCGACTAGTCGACGCTTGCCATTCGGCGCAAGAACTACTTAAACCTGTCTTCTGACAAGATTCGGTATTTTCTTACTCGGAAAGCAAGCATCAGCTAAATTTGATTGTCACTGCTTTGATTATGTGAGAAAGATATGAGAAAGGCACGCAGAAGACGAGATGGATATTCGCGCATTTTTGTATACTCGTAATTACTCCGTCAGCAAATTCGTCAGAAATTATGAGTATAATCTAAAGAAGGAAATAGCTCAAATGTTCAAATTTGGCCGCATAGAGCTACCATGGGTAAGGAAATTTGTCTTGCATAATAAACAAAACAGTGGCATACACAAGGTCAAGTAATAAAAATGATGGACGCGATAATCACGATTACAAATTGCCGCATATATGCCATTTTCACTTTAACAGGGACACATTCAAACTCAAAGAGAATATTTTCTAGTCGAATCGATCTAAGAAATGTCCTAAATGTAAAAAATATCGTCTTTGATTGAAAAGTGTTATTATTAAAGTGAAAATGGTATATATCAGCATATATTGCTAACACTGACAATCACATCTTCGGCGATACAAAAACCTACCGTACTACGCAAACAACCCAACAGACAACACACACAAAAGCGCGGCGAACAAATGCGACAGACAAAATAGCTAATCACTGCACAAAAAGCGATAACCGCTGACAAAACGCCTAAGCAAAAAATGTATAGATCGCAAGCTGTATACTTACCACTGGGCCCTGCAGTTAATATATATGAAGAAAGATTTGATTAGAAAGGCAAAGACATGAACAAGAAAGAAACTGAACGTACCGCCGTGCGCACTCCCTGCTGCGTAATGAACGTCTTCAAAACTCCCGGATCCGTATTCTGCGGATAGCCAAAGTCCAGAATCTCTGAAAAATGCAAAGAATTATATAAACAAAAAGTGACAATGGAGATATGAGGGTAGGCTTGCAATAGATAATATGTTCACATTGTTTATCCCGCATATTGCCTGTGATTATCGTACGCTATAACCCGAGGCGCGACAATGAAAACCATTCTGTTGAATAGTTTGGAACGAGCGTACTGAATAACGAGAACGACCAAGCCCCAAAATTAGGAGAAACTTCTGGTCAACACCCTATGAAACCCACATTCATCAGCTTTCGCCCTTACATCCACTACAGGAAGTAGTGCTTCATGATACCGACTGCCGCTACATTATCATTCCTTCTAATATCTAAAAACTCCAGCTCAACGCTAACCTTATCTGATATTCAGATCATAATTGCTCGCAAGCGTTCAATTAAAAGACAGTAAATAAGAGGATTAACAATTAATCGCTCACTGACCGTCGAGCAACTCGTATATGAGCACGAAATTGTTCTTGACATTCTCCTCGTTCAGCTTCCCAAAGTACGACTGCATAGTGTCGGAGAAGCGGTTGAGGAACTCGAACACCATCGCGGCGTTGACGTTCTGTCGCGTCACCGCGCAGATCCATACATTCCCGCGTTTGATGTGGAAGAACGATGTGCGAGCCATGTTTGTGACAGGACTACGCACCTAAATTAAGCACAACGATCGTAATGATACTTGAATGATTCTTTTGTAGCACACGTTGATGAAGAAAATTATTGGACTATTTTTTCCAACTCATATATACATAACTTTTGTTCATTTTTGAAGTTTAGTCGATCACTTTGACTCTCTGATTGGATCCGCAGCGAGAAAATTTACTAGTGCTATAAATTGTTTTTGAAGAGTAGAGTGGCAAACAATGAGATACAGCTGAATTTAACGATAAAAGAATCGTCTCTTTCTCAAAACACAGAATGACGATCATTCAAATTTCGATATGAACAAGAGTAACTGACGGTAATTTGGAGTCTTCTCGCCCTCGTCTAATACTACGACAACTGACAAGAGCGAGAAACTAATCAAAAAGTTGTTGCAGAGTTGTTCTCGCACAAAGTGTTCTTGTTCACGCATTTAGCAGCAGCAGTACTGGTCAACTTTAATCTCGCTTTCCTTTGCAATCTCCAAAAATGGGCATAGTGCAGAAGTTGAAACATTCAATTTAGTCTGTCCCATCCTAATCAAACAACAAGTAAAAGACATACTTGCTGGCGAGCGTGAATGACGTTGACGCGAAAGGCGTCCACGGCGTTCCGGCTGCAAAATATCGCATCAGTTAACAGTCATATTCTTCCTTTAACTGCAGCAGATTAGTACTACCTGACATCGTCGCGGTAGATCCGGGAGATCAGCACCTCGCCTTTGTGGTTGTAGACGAACAGGCCGCCAATCATCTTGGACGGCAAGCTGTTAATCAAACCCTTTCAGAAAATCTAATCAATTCATCCAAAAAGAATTCTAGTTCGGTCAACGGCCGATAGTGTGGTTCACTACGCGCGCGCTCATGGTAGCCAGCGAATCATTGAAACGCATAGTGGCGATCGATCGGAAACCATTCCAAGAAACACGTTCCTGCAGGTCTTGCAGAGGTTTCAAACGACATTTGTGACTATGGAGCTGATATTGCGCTGTCCAACGTTAAAATGCATTTGAAAAGATCGAAATGGTATCTGATTCACATCAGCAAGCTAAAGATTCTTTTTATGAATTCACTGGCTCTTACTTATATCCAACTCTGCACTGACTGCTAGAAAGATAATAAAATGTCAACATCTAACATTGATAATTTGCTCACAATCTTGATCTCTATAGCACGTAGTTGTAACCTTTGCAAAAAATGTTGTAAATGCGAGGAAGGTACAGGAATAATCGAACAAAAATGCTGAAACAATCAATAAGTGGAATGAGCTGTCAGTTTATCTATATAAATTGCTATCACCATTTGTGCGTTTTAACTGATATCACGAATGTTTGCGATATCAGCGATTTTTATTATATTGTTTGTTATGACCACTATTCTTGCGTCTTGCGTTCTATTTGTAAGTGAGAGTAAGTTTCATCTGGCACCAATCGCTTTTACACAATTCTTATGAAAGAAAACGTCGACGTCTGATATGAGTAGGTTAAACAACCAGTAACTTCAGATATTTTGATTGATTGAGAAAATCTTCACCAGGAAATAAGGAATTTATTGCATTTGAATCTCCTTGACTCGAGGAGTAAACTGACTCATAATTTTTGAAAATTATACCAATGGTAACTGAGTGAAAGTCATTAAACATTTCTTCCAGCGGAAAAGTGTTGCTAGAATTCCTGTCATGATAGCCAGCGCTATGATATATATTTATTGACTGTAATAGAATAATTAAAGAGAACAGGTAATGCTGGAAAGATGTTATTTACTGTTGAATTTTTCTCAATGAACAAAGTCAAATTCATAAAATCATCGCTATACTGTTTAAAGAAAAAGAGATATCAGATCATACCCAATGTAATTTCAATGAAGCCATATCTCAGCAGGATAGCGAACAAAACGAGCGATATTAATGAAATATTATATCTTTTAACAAAACTGCATTGTGTAACACTGTTCACTTTCCTAATTATAATTTATTTTATGCAACGTGTTTTTTTAGAGAATAGGAAAAGCCAAATATCAAAACGAATATTTATTTGGCAACGCTGGGAAAATGGACGGAAGTCAACTCAGATCTTGGATGAGCTGAATATCCGAACAGCAAATTTTTTTCCTACCAACAAACAGTCCAGAACTAAATGAGGCTCTTTCAAAGAGGCGATGAATCGAACAGCTTAAAAATGATCACTATAGCAATTATTTTGTGTGAGTAGGCGTCACAAAGCTGATTCACTTAAACAAGCCATGAAGAGACGAAACGAATATGAACGATAAGAGCTAGCAAGTTACTAGGAACTGTTGCACTTTAACCAGTCAGCGGCATGTATGCAAGGAGGGCTGTGGCGCTAGCATTGATATGAAGTTAACCCGCCCACATCATGCAGTGTCTACTCACGTCTACATTATTTCAGTACATAGCGTTATCATGCATATCAGTTGTTACGAGCGCGTTTTGCCACAATTTTTCCTCTAATATTGCTTCTTTTCTGAGAACGTAAGAAAAAAATAATGACGAAGATGAGACCCCATTATTGCTGGTAACGCGAAACGTCGCTTTTGCACAGCAAATGGAAAGATACTTGAAGAACAGCTGTGTTACGCCACCGGTTTTAGCGAAACGCGAACAGACGAATATTTAGGAATCTATCAGGAATTAGTTAATGCCTCCTTTTTGACTTTGACTTAGGTAACCCAAGCGTAGATAGTTTACAGCGACGCTAAGGGTTGATAAGGTGGAGATGTATTGTACAAGCGTCGTATCATTAGCAATATTTTTCGTCACTGCCTACCCTTTTCTTTATGTTGTGTGAGTGGATGCGTTGCTGTGTCGACGTATTTCTATATTTCGAAATGTTATGTCGGTACACTTTTAAGTAGCGTATTTTGTACATACTTCCAATCCGTTAGTGGCAGGATTCAGCAACTGACTCATTTCACGATACCATCTTGCGCAGGACTGAATGTGCAATATTGAGCGTTTCATTTTATGTAAAAAAGGAGGACTGAATTAGGAGTGAATCAAGTGTGGCATGAAGTTAGTAATACTATTTCAACATTCGAATTTCTAATGGCTATTGTCGGGTAGTACTCCCACCGTCACGCGTAGGTATTTTTTTCAAATCGCAATATATCAATGTCGCTTGCTTTCATAAATAAAGTACGAAGCAAATAATGACCGTTTGGAGCACGGATACAAATAACATCAAAGCTTCTTTATTCAGAGACCAAACGCGACATGGCTTCATATCGAAAGCGGACGTTATGCAGTGGCAGCTGTGGCTTTTTTGGTTTGCCGGAATTTAGTGGCTTCTGCTCCAACTGCTTCACCAAGGATGGCAAGAACTCACGGAACGCACCAAATAACCGCCCTATCTCATGTATTTCTTTTTATTCAATCCAAAAGCATTCCTCAAACACTAACTGTTGTGGGATGGCTTAAAAGCGACCATGTAAAATTGCGATTTGATGTAATGTGGATTCGCGCAGTTGAAATTTTTTGGGTGTAGCCTGAGCGATGCCAAAGGCTGCCTTCTCAGACTGAATTTATGTAATCACCTAAGAAACGGATTCCACCCTAGAAGCTAGCAAAAAAATTTTCTCTGCAGGTTTAGTGAGGACGGAAGAGCAGATCTCACAATATTTCAGCGTCTAGTTACACTGATAAATAAATCTTTCCTTCTTTTCTAAAGGTAATTTTAGTTCAAGATGTGCGTGCTTTCTTTGAAAGAGGCGGTTCTTCCGATGTGAGCTCTCCTACAACAACCAACAAGCCGAAACAACAACAACATCATTCAGAGGAACAGCAACAATTGAAAGAAAAACAAAAGAAACAGCAACAACATCAAGAACATGAGATACAATTACCAAAAGAGAAACTGCAACAAGAAAAAGAGGAGCAATTATTACAAGAGAAACAGGAGAAATATAATCAAAAACAACAGCAGCAACAACAAGAAACACAGGACCAACATCATCAAGAGCAACAGCAGCAACACAATAAAGAACCACAGCAAAAGCAAGAGCAAAAACAACAACTACATGTACAACATCAAGAACAGCTTAAAGAAGAGCAGCAAGGAAAACAAGAAGAATACCAAGTACAACAGCAAGAAGAACAGCAAGGAAAACAACAGCATAAACAACAACAACAACAACAAAAACATGTACAACATGTACAACATCAAGAACAGCTAGAAGACGGAGAAGGAGAACAACAACAACTACAGCAGGAACCACAACAGGAACCACAACAGGCACAACATCAAGAACAGCTAGAAGACGGAGAAGGAGAACAACAACAACTACAGCAGGAACCACAACAGGAACCACAACAGGCACAACATCAAGAACAACATCAAGAACAACATCAAGGACAGCAACAAAAATCACAGCAACAACAACAACAACAACAGCAAGAGCAAGAAGAACAACAAGTACAACAACAGCAGCAAAAAGAAGAAGAAGAGCAACAGCAGCACAGAAAGCAACATCAACAAAACCATCAAGAGCCACAGCAGCAACAGAAAGAATACTGCCAAGAGCAACTACAGCTACAACATCATCAAGAGCAAAAGCAGGACCACTATCAACAACTAAAGCAACCTCAGCCAATGCCGCGGACCAGTACAAATGATAAAGGTCAAAATGCTTTACATCTGTAAACCGAAGTAATTCAATTAGACAGACAAAAGAACAGAGAGTGGTGACCCAAATGCTCAGAAAGTGCTATTATATCGGCTAAATTTCATGTCTGATGGGCTAGGAATGTTCTGGACAAATTCTAGCGATACCCAGAATTGCAGTGCTATACTTTTGAGTTTTCAAAGCTACCTGAACCCTATCACAAACTTTTGAGCGGACTTATCGTTTAACATGGAACTCAAAATTATTTTAGTGCTCTGTAAAGCCTATGAAATAGCATATATTGTAAGGCATAAGTTTTGTTTCAGATTTCAAGAAATCCTTACGCATTTTATGCATGAGCCGCTATTTTAAACATTCGTTTTTTAAAAAGTGCTTAAAACTGTTTAAAATTAGCAACTATGACTGATTTAGGCTTTGAATTATTTTGAAACTGTGCAAATCGATGCTTGGCTTTCGAAAAAAAATGTCCTAGTCTCTTTTTTCGTTGAAGCCCCTATTCCTGGTTTATAAGCATGAATATCAGTGCCTGCCAAACACTACATTAAAGACAACTCAACTATATTTTCGGCGAATTTTGGCGCACGAATTGAGTTTTTTTCAGAAAACACGTACCCTACGTCTGACAACGACTCAATTTTTCGGCCATCTCTCGGACGAACAGCTTGCATTGGGGATATATATGACGTGACACACGATAAACTTGTTGGAGTCAACGTTTTTAAAAAGCAAGTTTTCTGCCTTTCTGTTTTCTTGAGCAGTGTTCTATCAATTAATAACCCATTGTACGTGGGGTGCCTTGTTTACTATAGTAACAACTCTACCAGCAACCGTGAATGATAATTTTTCATTAGAAACAATTTTCCAGTAGAGAAGCTGAAGCTTAAGATAAACGCGAATTAGACCTTCTTAGAATCGAGCATTATCAAGCTTCCGTTGGCTCAATTTGAAAATTTTATTGCATGTTCTAGCATTGGTAATGGTGTAAACAAGTAGCATCATTAGAATGTTTAGGTTTCTTAATGAAGTTGGTGTTTTTCAAGAATGAAATTTGTCATTTTGGAACCGATAGAGTAAAGAGAAATAAATCATTCCTTTAAGGTTTAGCCTTGATATTACAACCAAAAATAGCAATATACTGCACATTACGGTTGATATGCAGTTCTTCCTGAAGTTCTCAGATTAAAAGATTGCATTTAGAAAAGTGAGCTACGCTGTTTTTTGGAGTATATAAATATCATTATAAAATCTTTTTCAAG
>NIUQ01005499.1:0-10633 GCA_002796945.1 Plectus sambesii
GGAAGAAGATCAGAGAAGCGACTATTAGAAAGCTCATAGATGAGACATGGGACTCGGTTTGGCCAAAAGCTTTGGCTTAGGGCTACGATTATATCTTAATTGGCCAAAAACTGCATTATATCCATTATAAAATTGTGAAGCCAAAAAGCGTTTAATTGCCCGATTCAAAATTATCGAGCATAGTATTAAGAAGTAATGAGCCATACCACCGAGTCTCATGTCTACAATAAAACTTTGATGATATAATGCGTTGAATTGTAGACCATATTTGCAACTGACGTGGCAGCCTAATATTGATCAAACGAACTCGCTTGCCTAATATATGCCCGAGATTGCAATTGAGTCGTTGACGAACATCATTAAATGGCGCAATTTCAAACGAGCATTAAGCAAAAACGGGAATGGAGTCTTCAAAAAGGCGTATCAACTTGTTTGATTAAAAATTTCAAAATTCCTAAAGCAAATCATAACAGAAATAGTGCAAGTGGTGAATTGATGCAGTGTTTTTTACTCTAAAGGAACCAAATTCAAGGCTCAAAGAGTGGGATAAATATTTAAATTTAGTTAGCGGGGTGTCGCATGATTCGAGATTATCGTATTACGATCAATACGGTAGCCAGTCCCGTCAGTTGCTAATATGCTATATGCAAATTTTGTTCCCATATTTGTGCACTCTCGCCTTTAATAGTTGTCAACTTTATAATATTTTGAATAATAATTTAGATAATAGAATGCGCGGTAATAAAAATTTCATCACAAAATTAGAAGCAGTTGCTGCTACAAGTCAATGCATTTGCAAACGAGAGATAAGTTTAATGTGGCTACATGACAGCATACGACACGACAGTTCGCAACAGCGATGTACAAAACATTTTACTCTGTTTCTTCCATTAGAGGCTCTCTTTGCACTTAATGGGCTTACTTTGCATCTTCACCGAGAGAAAAGTCGAGACAGGAAAAAATATTTGATACCAAAATTGTAATAATTCAGGCGCAACGTCAACGTCCTCGAGAGGAGTGAGATGGCGTAACTTTGCTTTTCCCCTTAGATCTCTATAGGTGCCTGCAATCTTCAACCCGACTTTATATTGCTCTGCAAATACATGCTAACTTGGTTTTTGTCTATCGTATACAAGTCCTGGTCCTTTTCAACTGTTAAATCGCAATGGCGATTTCTCAGGTTTAAGAAATTCTATGAATCAGTACAAAAATTAGTTTTTCGGTATTTCTCAAACAATGCAAGTCGCTGACATTAAGTGAAAATATCCCCCAAAATGTCTTTGCTCATACACATACACTTTAGACTTGTTATTGAGAAACTCCGTTCTGCAATATCACTGAGTCCCCTGAAAATATTTAAAGCTTCTGAGATTAGCTGAAATACCCGATGGAATTCAATGTTTTCAGATAGGGGAATGAAAACAGCAAAGTCTTTTTGACTCGTGTAGTCAATCTTTACATATCAGTCCCTCGCTGCGTTGACAAATCAGAATCACACCACATAGTTTTTTCTTCGCTGGGATACAATTGTCTTGCCTCTCTCGATGGCATTGAGAATGTTCATCAATCAAATTACGTTTCTGTATAAAACCGGTTGTCATTTATGGTCAAGTTTTGATCTTTTAGACTGAACTGACAATGTCATTTTATTGGCGAACGGGTCGACTTTCACTAGATATACTGTTATTGCAGTCGGACTGGTCGGTGTAGCGTTTGACGTCAAGGAATAGAAACAACTAAAATCATGTTTGGAATGGGAATGAAATTGTCCTCTGTAGTGGTAAGCGATAATTTGACTAAAGTCAAGATATTGTACATTGAATAAATATGCAGTTCTCCTTTCGCTTATATTATATTTAATTATTATTATATTTAATTATCCCAGTAGTTGACGCACACACAGGAGATGGCAAGTATTGTTTGTTCGCTCGTACAAAAGTTCATGTTTAATCTTTTTAACTGAGGTCTGAAAAGTTTGCTATCAGAGAGGATTCTCATTTAGTCAATTTATGTGTTTGATCGGCAATTATCAGCTTGATGCTCCCTCAAACGACTTTTAGAAAAATAAAGGTACTTTCGCTACGCATATCATGTTTTGGTACATCGAGAAAATCGAAAAAACCCTTGAGATTTGGCGACTAATGTTTAAAAAATCTGAAAGAAAGCCTGCTCCTGCGATCCACACCATCTATACCACTGTGCTATGTTTTACTAGGGCTCGGCGACTCTACACGTTTACCCATACATTATTGGGTTAATCCTAATTTTTAGTTGACGTGGACAGTTTCTGTAGCTTAGTTGGTTATGTTAAATAAATGTCCTACCAAGTTTACTCTTTGCGAGGCTCAATTGTAATGGTATAGAAAAGGGGACATGTTCATCCCTCGGTTTCGGAGTCAAAATATGCTTTTGATGCCTTGTCCCCAGTTTCGAAGCTTGCCTCCCCCGTTAATCTGGTTCTAGCCAAGCGTGTGCTCCAATGCAAAAGGAATGGTTAACAAATAAATAGGTTTACTAACTCTAAGGTTTCGCAAAAATTTATTTCATAGAACGTGGATACTGCCTTAACTGAGGCATTGACAATGGCGTTTGGAAGTAAGCCTAAAGGCTCAAAATTATAGACAGAGGTAGGCTGGAGCACTGAAGGAAAAGTTTGCAGAAGATTGTCAACGGGGTTCATAGCTGGCCAATAGCCGTATAAAATAAGCGCTACGACCCCATGAGTCTGATTATGCAGCTAAAATAGCACTTCATTTTTTATTGCTTGTGTTGAGAGAATTGCTAAATTTATTGCTTGTAAATGTTGCTGTTTAAAAACAGATCAGCCGACGACGCAACACATTTCCGCCAGTGGACGACGCATTGCAGCCACAAGCTACAGGTGTCGCGAATAGCCAAGCGTCCGTTCCGTCGCAGCAAGAAATGCCGCCGCCTTCCAATCGAAAACGTAGCCTAGTGCCGATGGACGCGAGCCAGATGCAGTCGCGGAAGCGAAGTCTCATAAAAGCAGACATGGAATTCCCGCAGCAGCCGATGCGAAAGAGAAGTCATGTGCAGCAGGAATCTCATCCGATGACTACACGAAAGCGCAGTCAAATTCAAGTTAACCACCCTTCAGCTGATATGCATGGAGTACGTTTGTTTAATAACATAAAGTAGGAATCGTATAGAGTGCTTATTACGGTAATTAGTTTATGGCGGTCAGGTTTGACCGGATCCCATTTTCTGGTCTTTTATGTTTTGTATAGGGATAAGAGTTAACGCATCACAAATTTTACAATTAATTATACCGGCTTTATCGTCTTATACTGTGAGAATGTGCAGGCAATAGTTTTACATCCTTTAGTCTATTATACTATATGAAAAACAACGGTCTATAAGTAATTGTAGAAATAACTCCTCGCGCCTGTCAACTCCACTTAGTTGCAAAGCCAAAAATTGTTTTAATGTCAAATGTATAGTCGACAAAGAGCTCGTGGACTTGTTCAATATATAATGCGCTTCTATTTAAGAAAGCTGCTACAGGAGTGAAATTAAGAGATAACATTTGTGACTTTTAGAAAACGGCGGCATAACTGAACGCAGTGATGCAAGTTATTGAGATGCAGTGTACAAAGAGCGACAGCTGACGGCTAGCCATTCATGATTATTTACATTCTGGTCATTGATACTGCGAATTTGCGATACGAAACAACGAACGAAAATTACTAATAAATGAATACATTAGTGCATTCTTCAATGTACTCGTTGTTCTATGTACACACATATGAAGGCAAACCATTATTGCATATATCATTCAAATACAGAATCAGAGTTACCGGACGACTTTTGAAAGAAACCAACAACAAGAATTTTTTTCAATATACAGGATGGTCCATAAGTCATTATTCAACCTTTTCTTTTTTTCATTTTTCACTGAGTGTACCAATCAAGCTTAAACTTGGTAGATCCATGAGCCAATCTTTCCAATTTTTTGTGAAATAGCAAAGGAGTTTGACCAAGCATTGCTGGAGTTACGAACAGCAGAGAATACTTAAATTTTAATGCGATTTGTTCACAAGTTATCGTTATTATGAGTGCTTCTTAATGATCTGGAAAAAGAATAATCGTTTTTCCAGCTCAGAAAAATTTTGCACGAACAATCATTATCACAATAAATGATCAAAATGGACATCGTTCTGTTTACTGCAATATGACTATCGTTCCTCAAAGTTGCTGAACAGATTGATGAGCATGTCAGGGAGCAGTGTAGCGATCAAATCAGCAATTTCGTTTTTATGTGGCTTCGTTCTAAGAATATGATGGATAAAACGAGATTAGGATCAGAAAGACGAAGATTCCCATGATCTGCTTTTATGATCGTTTTTTCAGCATAGCTTCATAATTACGGTAACTTGCGAGCAAACTGGATTAAAAATTGAACTATTTTAAGCTGGTCATAACTTCGTCAAAGCTTGGCCAAACTCCTTTTTTCTCTCAAGAAATGGCTAATGCTGAATTATAAGTATACCAGGTTTCAACTCGATCGCTATACTTCGATAGAGATGATTCCAAACAAAGTTGAATACTGACATACGGAACGCATACTGACATAAAGTTGAATACTGACATAACGAAAACTGGAGTTAAGAAATATGGAATGAATTCTGTTGGTTACTCTTCGCTGAAAGTAGCCTGACTGAAATGCTGAATTCTCACCCGCCTAAGCTAATGCAGCACCCATTCTGAACTGCACTATTTAAAGCCTAATGTGCACCGTGAATTGCAGCTTATTCAGACCGCCTAAATTCGGATTCTTAGTTAGGGCACGGAAGAAATGTTGTGGTCGTTGTCGTTGCAACAACCTAGCAGCTTGCTTCCCACTAAAGCTTTCATCTTTGCGTGCCTTCGATACAGAGTAAATTTATAATGTATGCCATGCAATTGATTGCTTAACCGATATCGCGGCCTTATCCTATCAGAATTAGCCTCCACTGCTTTTGTCCTTGACTTTTGGAGCTCGATTCTTTTTCCAACTGCTGTATGCACTGCGGTCTGCAGCTTACAGTATCGTTAACTGTGTTTACGAGCACCGAATACGGTTTAGTAGACCTTAATTTCACGATGTAATTGCGATACCGCTCCATTCATAACGTTCGGAATGATGCTAGAGGTAAAGGATGCCTAAATTATATAGTGTGACGGAAAAAACTGAGCGATGATGGGCGCAATTGTACACCATTTAAAGTGTTGAAAATTATATGTTGTATTTTCGGTATATTAATTGGGATGGACGATATCTAGCATTCTGCAAATAATCTGCTTATCTTTATTACAGCTATTATGACACCAAAAAAGAGACTATTGTGATCGATCAAGCATTCTACAGTCTTATACACGATGTTGTTATAAGAAGCAGTTAGGTAAATGAAACAAATGACGAAATAAAATTCTTAAAGACGTGTGAGTTATCATTTTTTTCCTGCCATGGGGCAATCCATAAACTTCATGCATGGGATGATTCCGTTCTTCGACCATGGACCACAGTATGCGCAATGATCAATCGGATCATTGAAGCCGTTAGGGTTGCATTCCTTTGGGCCATGTCTCTTTTCTGGAATAGAACTTTTTGAAATATTTCTCTAAGATAAAGAGGAAACCCGCAACGGCAAAAAAATCTAAATTCTATATTTAATAATCTTACAACTCGAAGTGGTCTTACAAATAATTTTCATGACAATCAAATTAGCGCCGTGCTTTAAGAATGACTGACAGAAATTCACCTACTAGTCTTTAATCCATTATAATTATTTATATCAGTGACTATATTTTCGCTTTCTTTAGATATCTTAAAGCAAGCCGTACAGAAAGAAAGTGATTTTAAAATACACCAGTCCCCCATCTTTTCAAAGGTGAGAACGACAACATTAGCGCAACTTATGAGTCATCGATAGCGGCAAGTATTTTACACATACTGAAAAATTAAAACCCTGTTAAAACAAGATAGTAATATTAGACTAGAAGGCTTAATATAAACGTTTTATTAATGCAGATAATGTTTAAGCAAAGTACCACATTCTTTTGGTCTTCGTCGCTGGGCCGCTTTCTGCTGCGAAGAAAACACTGCAAAGAAGCGCGACAAGGAAGAGTACGGCGATGCTATTCATTCCGCAAAAGAATGGTTGGCATCTGATATTGCAGACTTATAATGTTTTGATGCTTAGACTAATGTCCTAAGTTTAGACTTACGCCTAAAAATTTCAGAGAGATGGCCAAAGCATAATATTAGCTTAGCCATCAAACAATCAAAACTGGTTGGAGGTCTGTAACACTTACACCAAGACGTGGTTCGACAAGGGAAAGGCAGTTTGCTTAGAGTGTTCTGGGTTGCGAAAGCGGAAAATTGTTAGTGGGACTCGTATGTATACGCCCCTTTTTGCCTTGTGATTTGAGCGATGTAAGCGCGATATAAAACCTGTTTGAAATGTGTCAGGGTCGTCAATCTTCTTGTACACGGAGAGAATGGATCGCGCTGCGATCTTTACCCATTCCATATTTAGAAAAGTAAGAGAAAGAGGAATCTATTTTATTTTAAACTCAGCCGGTGGTCTAACAGAAAGGTCCTCTTAAGCTTTAACAAAGAACTTTTTCTGGCAACATCGATCCAACGCTTCTAATTGTTTTCATAAGCATGTAAAAGAACGCTTTATGGAAACTTAATACTAGGGTGATTTATTAGTATTTTATTTTAGTCTCTTAACAGATGTTTAAAAAAATGTATGAATTACCCCTAGTGTTTCGATTATTATTTTGATCGACGAGCAGCAGTGTTAAGCAAAATATCTCTCCGGATTATTCTTATTAGACCGATAAAAACAAGTTCACGAGACTGAGCGATCATTACGCATAGACATTTGCAGTACTGAACATATAGGAAAAAGATATGTTTATGTTGGAGCATAGCCATTAGTAAAATGCTACGCCTACCGTTTACATAGAAAACAATAAAAGTAAAAACCGATTCAGCAAAAGAAAGAAACAATGCAAGTGATTAAAACTCTGCTAGTTTTCTTTCCTAACTACCCAGACAGCGGGCATAGATGACCCTCCACACATGGGACGACGCCGTTCTTCGCCAGTTCACCACAGTATACACAGCGTTCATTCGGGCCATTCAAGACGCATTGCTCATAGCCACCTTTTCTGTCTTCTGCAATGAAACAGGTTCAAATATTTCTTACGGTGAAGAGAAAAATTTGCATTGGCAATAAATAATGTTATTTTTGTTATGTTCCGGTTTATCGTTCAATATGGTCTTAAAAACAATATTAGTGAAAATCCAATTGGTGCTGTGCTAAAAGAGTGCCTGAACGATATTCAGGTACTACTCTTTAATCAATTCCCTTTGTTTACATCAGCGCCTACCTTTCCTTTTTTCTCTGATATTGCAAAGCAAACTATCCTCAACGATAGTAATTTTAATATGTACTACCACCCATCTTCTCACTCACGAGACTAACAGCATAGGACTACTCATGATTGACCGGAACCGGCGAATACTTAACAAATGATGAAAAAAGCAAATTCCAATAAACCATGGAAGCAACATTAGCCTGGCAAGGTCAATAGGGAAGTTGTTTTAATACCAGCAAATTCTTAAGCAAAGTACCGCATTTTTTGGGTGCTGGCGCCTTCGGGGCTGGGCCGCTTTCTGCTGCGAAGAAGACACTGCACAGAAGCGCGACAAAGAAGAGTACGGCCATGCGATTCATTCTGCAAAATACAAATTGATATATAATATTGCAGACTCACAAGCTTTTTAAGCTTAAACTTGGCTAAGGTCTTAAAGGAAGATTTGGCCTGGTCCGCGGGATTTTATTTGAAAAAATTATAGCCTAAGTATGAATGAGCCTGTGCATCAAAAGTATCGTTAGTCTATGATAAGTAGGAATGGGCATGGACCAGCAAGAGGAAGCTTGTTTATATGGCCTTGAACTGAGGAAGTGGAAGAAATTTCCCTTCAACTGGTTTTAACGCTTGTTACGATCTCATTGCCGACTGCGTTCCACTCCAATGATCTGCAGCTGCTAAAAAACTTGTTTTAAACTTGTCATATCATACATCTTTTATAATCGGAGACAACAGACAGCAGCGTAAATCTGTGCCCCCTCCATCTAACCCACCCATCAAAGATTACAGGTAAAAATAAATAGAAAGGCACCTCATTTAATGCTTGAAGACACATCTCCAATAGTTCCCGCTAATATTGGTATTCGGACGAACACACATTCTTTTATTGTGGGTTAGAGCAGATACAGTGAAACCCGGATATAAGAGCCATTTTGAGATCTCCCGTGCGTGCACTGTACTATGCTACAACACAGGAGCCGACCCCGCTTATAAGAGCACCCGGATATAAGAGCCACTTTTCGATTTCCCGAGCCTGCTCTAATATCCGGGTTTCACTGTATTATGAATTTTGATGTCATTTAACTGGGCGTACATTATTTGCATAAACTTTGCAAATTTGATCGCACGGACTTTATCTGCGCGAGCATTCGTGTTTTGATACTTGGACGAACCGCAGCCTTGTATCGTGAGAAAGAGCAGATGCTAAGAATTTTGACGTTACTCAATTGAGCGCACATAAGATGCACAAACTTTGCCAATTTGATCGCACGGACTTTATCTGCGCGAGCGTTCGTCTTTTGATACTTGGACGAATGTGCATCATTTTGTTGTGAGAAAGAGCAGATGCAACGAAATTGGCGTCACTCAACTGAGCGTACATAAGATGCACAAATTTCAACTTGATTGCATTGTTTTTATTCGCGCGCACTGTTTTATTGCATGTGCCAAACGCAAGTCTCGACAATCGATCAAGCCATCTTTGTTATTATAAAGGTATAGCTTGCAATTAGATGCTACATATTTTTCGATACACTATAATCCTGCATAATCACAAATTTTAGTTTGGTCACTCTGAGTGAGGACATTTTGTGGCGGGATTCTGATAATTATAAAATAAAGTAAACATTCCATTCGTACAACTATTCCAAGTGGGTGTTCAAAAATAAGCCTTTGACGCATAATGGTGTTATATTTCAGCATGCACTTTCATCAGCTAATTCTTGGTTTCATTCTTTTCATCAGTGTTCTACCGACGAGCTACGGTAGCTGTGGCGATCAGAAAACGTGCAATACTTGTGCGACTAATGGATGCAGGTGAGAATTTTGCTCAGAAAAGTAAAGTAGTGACATTAAGAACGTTAATTTCCGTTGGTGCATAGTACAAAACACTTGCGCCGTTCCATTTACTACATTCTGCCCGTTGGGACAATATGTCACGGATCCATACGAATGTCCTGATCCTCCGCGAAATGGCTACGAATTTGACGAAAAGTTTGCCAAGACCAAAGCGCTTCCACTCATGGCGGCTGCCTATTCGACCAACCCGCAGGTACCGTAGCACAATTTCGTGAACTCTGTATAAAAATGCCGTTGAAAGTAAAACGTACTCAGTTAAACAACGCTACAGTTATGTCTTACGTAATATAAACTTTTCGCGTTCAGACCAAGTCTCGATTTTTTGGTCAACTAATCGAAAGTTTTCGAGTACAAATGTCCCATTATGAAAAGAAAAGTTGATTACGGTGCATTTCGACTGTAGGCATGCCTGACGAACGCGCTCGGTGGTGCGCAACTCAAACGCCAACTGAACGTTCACTGCGACTCGTCCGCGACTGACACTTGCTCAGGCTTCACCGCAGTCTCCACTTCCGATCAAGCAATCATTGTCAGTTTTCGCGGTACTAGCGCCCAATGGCAGCTCGTGTTGGAAGGAGCCGATAGTATTTTCAAAGCTAAGCAACCGTTCGTCGCCGGCGGAAGCGTCGACGCCTACTTCTACAGTGCATTCTACGCGCTTTGGAACGCTGGAATGAAAGATGATCTACTGACACTCAAGGCTGCTCATCCTTCGTACCAACTTTGGGTAAAGTGATGGATTTATAGTCACAGTTTCACTGGGCTATTATTTTGCCTTAATGTATAGTTCATTACAGAGTTAAGTTAGATAATATTGAAGGAAATAAGTTGAATAGTCTGTCAGGACGACCAAGGGAAGTTTGAAAACTTTAATCGATAGCAAAACGATTGATAAGATTGTTACGTGGTTTATATTATGTAGTCGGCATGCTGCGTTAAGAGATGATGTCGAAACGCTCTCTTCTCATTCTCAAGCTTGCGTATTAAAAATTTCAGTGCAGCTTAAATAGTTGCTTACTTTTTAAGACACTTTTTATTCCGAGCTTCTAACGAATTATTCACCGTCCTACATCGTAGTTCTCAATTTTGCTGTTATTTCGAAATTTTAACGCAAGATTAACAAAGTTTGCTGCCAAAGTAACGAATTTCGATGCAAGACAGTGTATTTCACTATTATCTTACGGTTCATAGCCGTCACCTGCCTGCGGCTAAATGCATTAATTTTAGGTAACTGGTCACTCTCTCGGTGGCGCAATGGCTTCTTTGTGTGCGGCAGTGGCAATCAAACTGAACATGTGGACGGCAAACCAAGTGAGAATGGTAACCTTCGGACAACCGCGCACAGGCGACACTGAATATGCCAAAGCTCACGATTCCTTGGTATACT
>NIUQ01005500.1:0-10619 GCA_002796945.1 Plectus sambesii
CAGACACCATCTTTGACCATCCTATTAATTGCTTTGAAAGGTTATATTTGAATAGTACAACCTATTTCAAAAACAGTTCTCTGAAAAAACGGTCATAGGAGAATATTGAAACTTGAATTTAGCAGTAAAGTATGAGAAAGGATAAAAAGCTCATCATTTAAAAGAAATGAGACGTGCTTTAAAGTTCATTTACTACAATTTCCTTATTATTACGTCAATGTTTCAGATTGTTCGCAAATACATCACAACTTAGTGAAAATGTACGACATCATGTTAACAATCACCAAGCTGTCTACTTTGCTGCATCTTCTAACATCTGTTCCCTTGTATATTGCATGCTTAACTATCGTGCTCCGAAACAGAAACACTGCTCCGTTCGACTCGCCCTTTTTTCTAATCTACATCGCTCATGGAGTCATCGATCTGGCGTAAGTATTTCTATTAATTCAAATTTGTTATATATATTTTACTCAGTTTGTTCACTAGAATCATGGAATTCGACAAATTAATAGACGACATAATACTTTTTTTTTACAATTCGCGATGAATGCAAAGTGAAAAATAATCTTGATTTTTAGCAATTTTTTTGGTTATGTACTCGGATACAAACTGCCGTTCTGGGGGTATTTCCCATCGCTTTACGAGCCGTTTGGCTCGCCAAACTGGTTCGGCAAGATCATTGATTTCGTTTTTTGGTCAACTGTGTACATGCAGTATTGGGTAATCGTATTAGTGGCTGTCAATCGATACACAGCTGTTTGCTGGCCATTACGGTATCAAAAGGTAGAGTATACCGCGATTCATAATTCTTGACATTAATAAGTAAATATTTTTTGCGAACTGTTTGAGAAGAAGAGAGGTGACGTTCGGAAATATTTAATTATTGCGCAAAATTATCAAACATTTCCCAAAGCTATGTGAAAATAAGTTGAAATTTTTTCTGAACCTGCTTCTCCCAGAAAGTTGAAACTGAGTTTGAATGGGTCCAGAACCTATGGTTTGACCCCAAGCCTTGTAGAAGCTAACGGCTGGTCTCCGGTCGCACTAAACGGGATTGCACTCTAAATCGAGAGTTTAGCGGTTCAGCGATTCATCATAGAAACGATATTTTGCGTCATTTTTTAAAAAAAATGTAAGAAAGAAGTCACACATTAGCAGTTTGGCTGAATTTGCTTTGCAGTTCACTACAGGACACTCGTAAACCGGGAGTGAAATTATTAAAAGTTCTAAATAGTAAGCAAAAATGTTCAATCATTCAAACGCCAAGGAACGTGCTGAGGTTGATGAACAGAGTGAGAACATAAAAATCGTTGAAACGATAACATGAAAATGATTATTTGATTTAGATTTGGTCTCAACGCAATATTTACTTTACTATCACTGTTTGCTCGATCTTGCCGACACTAATGTGTGTCCCAATATGGTGGAACAACGTCTTATACGTGAAGCGCATTGGCTTTGAGAATAATACAGTGATCAGCGCACCCTTTATCGAAAATTTCGCATACGATGTACGATTTTTCACTTTTTGTAAATATTTTTTTCAGCAAATGACGCGGATAATTAGTGTAGGCTCCATTGTTAAAATTTAAAATGATCATGCAATAAATTAGATCAATGCTCGAGGAATCGTGCTAATGGCGAAATCCAAAAATCCTATAGTTCCATATATGTACGCTTGCCGTTATGAGGCGATAGCTCCGCTCTTGATTTCGTAATTTTTTATTCATGCTGTCGCTAAGAGTCTTTGCGAGCAAGTTGGATGTGTTTTGTCCTGTGCAAATAATTACTCTTTTCACTATCGCGCTTCTTATTGCATATTTTTCACCTGCTCAAGTTCACAGTAATGAAACAGACTAAACGTAACAATCGAAAATTTACTAATGTTAGTTTTTACAAAGTTGGCTAATTTTCAGGACTTTTATTACAATACTTGGAAAGGAAAAACAATCATATTATTACTGTGCAGTTTCTTCTTTTATGGATCGGCAATGGTCACACTATTCAAGCAGAAAAATCAGCCCACCAGTTCAATCAGAAAAGCCGAAATTAAGCTGTTTTATGCTGGATTCGTTTTATTTCTCTCTTGCATTCTTTATTGTGGTTACTTTATCTTTTATTCATACTGGGGAAGCGCGCAAAGTGAAGTACACCGGTTCTTGGGAGCCATTTTGATTCGTGTTATGAGCGATTTCTTTCATCTCAACAATGCATATATCATGCCAGTAATGTGCACCGAATTACGAATCAAACTACTGGCGCCGTTTCGCTTTTTCTCGAAGAATTTAGTGATTACTATAACAGGTAGATCGTCAAATAATCTGGCAGTAACGGGAACGGCGAATTGAATTTTTCGAGAGACAAATGAGCACAGTTGATAGGAAGAGTTCTCAAGACATTTTGAAGTTTAAATAAAGAATGTTTTACTGGGATTTAAAGCAAAAGTTGGGAACAGAAGAAAATAAAGTTTCATTACTGCTGAGTTTCGGCGACAAGCAATTTCGCATCTTTCATGAAGTTTTAAAATGATTGTACAATATTTCATGCTTCGTTGTAATTGTTGTTATTTGATAGTAAATGTTAATTATCGTGAGATAACAGACATGTGTCAAGAGATGTCTCTCTTGTTTGCGTTCAAACGAACTCCCCGCATCTGCAAATAGTTTCTGGTAAGTTTCAGCTCAGTTGAGTTATTTCGAGACTAGTTTTTTAAAGAACAAATCGTATCTTAAATTAATACTTGTAGAACTGAAATGGTTGCATTTGTAATCTTGGTTACAGAGAACGCATGAACCAAATAACTTGAAACTCATAATAACAAAATTATAACCAACCTGCTATACTTCTGTAAAATTTCAGTAAAATCGGCTGGGTGATTTAGAAGTTATAGCAATTTAAAATCCACTTTCGTCATTAATATTTTACTGAATTTTAAGAATGTAGGTTGGTTCCGCGTGTGTGCTTACTGTGTTCTATCTGCGTGGAATAGATTCATTTTAGTACGTCATAAAGTGGCCTTTAGTTCTTAATCCCCGCGCACCAAACAATGTGATTGTGGCACGCATGGTAGAAGTGGAAAGCTACTGTAGTATAAAAAATGAAACTCAAACAGCTCAGCTATGCTCACAGAGCCTCAGCTGAAGTGCAATGGGCCTCTACTGTCGCAGATCATGGTATTCGCAAACTACCATTTTTCTCTTGATGCAAATATTGCGAGTAAACATGCGACTGTTGTGTAGACGATAAGAGATTACGCTAGCCAGGCGGGGCAAGTTACTGCAGTTAACTGTTCTGAGCAGAGTAAGGTGGAATATTTGCTAGTTTTCAACGTACGTACTCTCAGTTTCGGAAAAATTCAGCGTGAATCTGCAACCTATTACGAAATTCTGTGCATTCGAATCACTTTTATCTCACTTACCGCATTTTTTATTTCTGGACTTACTTAAGCGCACTTTTTTGGTTTGAAACCAGAAGTAGAAGAAAGTTTGAAATCTGAGCCGTTGTGTGTTTTTTTTGTCATTTTTGACGGCTGAGTCTCCCTCCACCTTTTGAAAAACCCAATTTCTCTCTAAAGTTAGGAAGAAAATGGCACGTTTGCAGAATAATGATAGTCTAATTTCGAAGATGCGTGTTCCTGGAGTTCAAGTCACTTCTCTATTTTGCGTTCATCCGAACAAGTCTAATGCTTATGTTTATGAATCAGCAACGCAGTGCTTTGTTGTTATTGACGTATCCGTGGAAATCGGAAAGCGTATCGCCGAGCTTAAAATACCGCCGTTAAATGAAATCGACGAAAAATTTGCTTGGTGTGGACGGAAGATTCGATGTATTGTGAAGGATATGCAAGTTTTTATTTTAGCAGTTGTTGTCAAAGAGAATACAAACAATTTCTTTGCACTTTTATTTGAACTAAATAATGACAAAGGTGTTGCTACTGTAATCGAAGAGCATCCAATTGATTGGTCTACACAAGTAAAGCCCTTCAACGCGAATGGTCATGACTTAGAGGAGTTAATCGAGGATGACAAGAACAATGTTTACTTTTTGGTGTGCCGATCGAACATAGAGCAGCGAAAAACACAATTTCACATTGCGAAAATTGAAATTGACGACGAACTGAAAAAGTTAGCACATGTAGTGCTGGTGCGCAGCCTTGTCATCGATCATTTATGTCTTTATCCGTACATTTTTCAAGACTGCATGACATCATTTCTTTTTCTGAAAGATTGTACGCAGGCAGTTTCCGTACGATTGGATAGAATTTCTGAAATACGATATTTTATAATCGGTCAAGACAAGTATACCTCTGAATATGCTACTCTTGAAAGAAATTCGAGTCAAACTTTGCAAAATGATACTCTTTACATGTACAACTATAACATTCACAAAAATATTGGCGAAATGTGGGCACTAGATTTAATTGAAAGGAACTGGCAGAAATGTTTTGAGTTAGTCGACCACGCTATTGCAATAGCGCCAGCTATCGTTGTGACTTCAGATAAAAGACTGTTATTGCATGGAACTTGTAATGATTCAAAATGTATTCACCAAGCCCATTTATATCATTTTGGTCTTCGTCTCATAGACAAAATGATTTTTCCAACAATTAATCAAATCAGCGCACTACTAGCGTCTACAAAAGTTCAAATATACAAGGGATTAAGTGATAGTGGCAAAACGCTCTTAATCACATTTAAGGCCCTTCACGACTTTAATACTTCAAATGAGAAAGAAAAAATTAAAATATTTTGCTCTTCGATTCCGGAACGCATTTATTTCATGTACATTTTTAAGACTTATTTTGGTACACATTTTAGTGCTAAAAGTATTATCTTGTTATCAGAAAAGCAATTTGAAAGTGATGAATTCGATGGCTGCAATATCTTTGTTGACGGAATGACATCAATCTCATTTGAACAGAAGCAGCATCTTCTGCATCGAAAAGGAAAAGCAATACTTACGATTAATGATTGCGAAACAGTCGAAGATGGAGTATTTGATCAGCCGCGATCGCGTGATCTTTCATGGCACTCCATTCAATCTAAGATGCTCAATAAATCCATCGATTCAGCATTAAATCGGTATTGTTTGGTTAAATGAAGGGGAAATGAGCAGAATATCCTATGAAGCGCATAGGTTATGTAAAATTTTGCAACTCAGCAATAATAAATGAACATGCTTTGCAACGGTTATTCGCAACGAGTTAGCACTGTAGTTGGCCAAGTGTAACGGTATATTTTCCGTTGCGGTGGGTGCGGCAATTTACTGGCGGCGCAATAATCTTTCACCATATGTTAATACCATAGCTTGAGGCGCTGACTTGTTCCATTGATAACATAAGGGTACTTTGCTCAATTCTCTCCACTGGACTTGATCTGAGGCAGTCTTCAGTAACGTGCCGCAGTGCACACGGCATGCACTCCGGTGTAATGCCCTTTTAATGAGTATGATTAATGAATTGCTAGACAGGCAAATCTTTAGGTCCTCTTCTGTGATTGCTGTTGACGAAGGGATACAAAAACTGGAAATCAATGCAGGAGACACTCAATGGAAGTTGCTCATAGACCAGTCTATGGATGCCATGTATCACTTTTACGGTGACTGGTGGAATGTTCACAATAAGCAGACAGTCTTCATTCCGGCCTGTCATGATGTTTTTGACAATCGGTACATAAGCGCGTCAGACAGCAGTGCAGAAAATTTTAATGAAAAAATCTTTGCGGAAAAAGAGCGCTTCTATAGAGGACAAAAAGCTGAAAGCGACTTACTGATGGCATTTGAACAATTGCATATTGGCGGATTATTCATATCTGGATTTAGCTCTTTCGATATTTTAAAAGATTATAAGCACAAAAAACGACTAAAGAAATTTGGAATAGAAGAATATGAAGTTGATGCAATGTTTATCCATCCTCTCATCGGCATTGTTGTTTTTGAAGTTAAAGCGACGGAAAAAGAAGAGTATATTGCAAGTATTAAGCAAAAGGCAGAGAAACAACTGAACAAGATTACGCAACAATTGCCCATTCTACTTAAGAAACTTTGCAATATTGAATGCACAATCCCCATACGTTGCGTTCTTTGTTTTCCAAACGCGAAAGTCAAGGAGGATACTAATTTGCCCAATTTCTTCATACTTGATCGGTTAAAGAGCACAGAAGCTGAACGAAAATTAGCAGAACTAAAGTTGTTCCTTGAAGAAACAATAAACGTTTCTCTTGATAATAATATAGATACAATGGAGGCGCTGAAACATTTCGCTGCTTTGGCAGCTGGCTATAGGTCACTGGATTTTCTTTCTGCTGGCCACAATGCGCTAGCTGTTCACAAAATGATTGAAAAACAGTATTTCATAGATGAAAGTGCAAATAATGATCGAAGTGGAATTTTTTTATCGAACGAACAGTTGGCCATTTTGAGTTGTCAAGATCAGTTTCAGATTATAAGTGGACCGCCTGGAACCGGAAAAACAATTCTTTTACTCAGAAAGACATTGTTCGCCGCTCAGACCAAGAAGGCTGGGAGTGTTCATGTTATTGCGAGACGGCCGGAGTTAATCTTTAAATTTCAAAAGTTTTTCGAAGCGCACAACGAAACTATAGTAAGGTTTCCTCTGGTACATTATGGCTTCTCTGATCCAAGCATGTATGCGGATAATGACGACATCTTCGTGGATGAACAGCATCTGACTGCGCTGCTTCCATATATGAAGCGATTACAACTAGGAGGCCAAATGGTCTTTGTCGTCACGGGACTTTTAAATCCGCTTCAGATCAACGACGTCGCTCAATGGCTGAGTCAACACAATTTGATCAATTCTTCTCAGATAGATTCACAAGCTCAATGCGCGCTTTCTACCTCAGGGCATATTTTCCGTCATTTTCATATGGAAACAGTCTTTCGCTCGTCAAAGAATATTTTTGAAGAATGGAGAACTGAATATGATCGCATAGGGTGTTCACTTCACCTCGGCCATAACATAAACGGCCCAAGCGTAAAAAAGATTGTACTACTAAACAGCCGTGAAATACTCAACATCATTCTTCAGACAATTAGAGAGCTATTCAATATAGGAGGAAACTCAAATAAGAAGATCCCGCTTAAATGTCTTTGTGTTATTACAGATGTAGAAAAATCCTGCAGCCTAATAAAAAGCTTTCTCTCAAGCCACGGAATCCCGTGTGGCACTGTGGCAGAGCAAATTAATTATCCAAATACTGCTGCAATCACAAAATGCCCCGACACTATATCGTATGAATGGCCAATAGTGATTGTTGTTTCAATGATAGATATAGCCTTATTAGACAACTTCTTTCTCGTGGCAGCTTCTCGCGCTATGGCTAAACTGATAATTGTCGAAAGAGACACTCAAAAAATCATGAAGAAAATTGACGAACAGAATCAACCGCTGATCGAATCTGGATTATTCGCCACTTCCCAGGAATTTTGTGCAATGGTCAAAATTATTGCTGCCAATGAAACTAAAGAAACTGAAAGTTTTATATTGACTCACGATGGCGTATTTCAGATGATTCGCAGTAATTTTTTTCCTGATATTATGAGAAACGTCCACGCTTTTAAAAACTGTCGATCACTGTTCGACTGTTGGAGAGCAATTGCTAATAGTTATGAAATTTGCCTAATTTATGTCGCCCAATGGGAAGGAACGCGAAAAGCATTCTCAGTTGGTTTCCTGACAATTGTGGACAAGCCGTCTGACCTTTTTACACATATCATGTCAGAGAAGTGGTCGGAAGCAGAAATTAACGAAATCTGGCAGCTTCGAAACCAAATAGTAAAATCCTTATGCAAGATTTTGGAAGAAGGAGAAGCTAAAGATATTCGACGTAGTGAAGCGGAAGAGAAACGAATGATGTGCATGCTCAGAGATTTAGGAGCTGCTGGCGTCGAGTGGTTATCAATACAAGGGACTATCAGCATTCTGATCGAGTCACTGACATGGAATTGTTGAAATGATTCTATATTTTATCTAAAAACACTTTTTTATTGAGCAGCGCTCAGAGCAACTAGCTGACACAGTAGTGTAAGCAAGGCTATATGATTAGTCTGTGATGCGGGTTGAGCATCCAAGGTAATTTTTTTATATATCTGTTAAAAAGCGCGAATGATTTGCCATAAAGGGTCAATCAGAACCAAATTTGGAGAAACGAACGCGAAGCGAGCAAAACGTGTCTCCTTAGGTTAACACGCTAGCAGCACTTTGCAACGTACAAGTATTGCTTTCCTGCATATTGCAATCGATTGTATACTCTTGCCAGTTTTATATTAACTGACTTTTTGCGCAACTCGCTTTATTCTGTGTGTCCCGAAATATGTTCGATCATACAGGGTGTCTGAAAAAAGGATCCAAGGATATTTTTAAAAAGATCACGAGGTACCTCAAGCTAAATACCCCGAAGTATAGCCCTAGGGTGGACCTTGATGTTGAGGGGTTGCACGGGAACTGCACCTCTAAGCGTGCCCGATACAGATAAAAACGTCCATATGTCCATACCCAAAATTTCACTTTTGCGTTTTCTGAAGCATCTCTGACTAGCAAACATTTTTCAATGGCTTCTGATTGCTGTGCGCACATTCTGCGCTTCAGAGAACAAATAAGGCGAAATTTTGGGTATGGACATATGAAAGTTTTTTTCTGTATCAGGAATACATCAAGGGCGTAGTTCCCGCTCACCCCCTCAATAAAAGGTTCACCCTAGTGTTATACTTGGGGGTATGTAGCTTGAGGTACCTCGCGGTCTTCTTTTAAAAAACACCCTTGGGTCCTTTTTTTGAGACACACTGTAGTTAGAGATTCAAGCTCTGATAAATGCTGCCATATTTAATTCGATAAAAATGCACAAACCAGGTTTGCAAAATCGACAATCTAAGTTTATGCGGCATTTTTTTAACCTAATAGGGCATCAAATGAAAGTTTAATTTAGAAAAAGAAAAGGAAATATGAGAGGAACTGATTCAATCAAACACAGACAATTGTAAAATGCAGTTTTGAGTAATAATCTGTCACCGAATCTTATTTTTTTATTGAGTGCTTTGCTGATAAAATACTGAGCGTTCTTCATTATATTAACGTCTACTATCAAAATTCCTTGCAATTTTCGATCGCTTAGAGAGAAGAAGTCTGTGGTTATTTTATAAGATGAAAATATATAACGCATTCAATCTCCGCCCTAGCTGTATGAGTCGACTAGCTTATCGAATCCGCTAGTCATTTGGGTATTCCTGGTTTGTTGACCTAGTGCACAACTCTAGCCGCTCCTCGTACAAGAATGTCAGTGAATTCAAAACAAGTAGGCGCAAAATATGTGGTTGAAGAGGGATTCGAACCCTCGCCCCCCGAAGAGGACTGCGACCTGAACGCAGCGCCTTGGACCGCTCGGCCATCCAACCAATGTATTCCATGAACTCTGTAACTGCCCAGCATACCGAACCGCCAAATGGAAGAGTCTCCCCTGTAATTAACTCTACTGATCTAATGAGCACTAATTTATGCTATCTACTTGCTCTACTTTGTGCATATTTTTGTGGCCGCTTAAAAATTGTGAACCGATAAACGCCATCTAAGCTAAAGTTACAATAATTTTGGGATAAATGACATTGAACGCCGCAACGTTATCTACGTGCGCTGATATGCAGTCGATCATAAGAAATACCATTTTTTGACCGAAAAGAAGCTTTCATTTTAGTATTCGTTCTTGAATTCGAGCAAGGAAGAGCCAATGTGAAAATAGCCATCGCCGATGTTGCTGACATCAGAGGTCTTAAATAGATTTATTATAGTGTTCCTCAAGAAGACCAGATTAATGATTTGCTCATTTAGTCTTAAGTTATAGAAAAACTTCAGTAGACTGCTGACCTCTGTTTGGACAAGGAAAGAGAGAAGCAAAATTACACAAGGTCGAGGGCGTTTACCTCAGATAATAGTCAAATGTGTCAATTCCTCATTAACCTATACAAATCAAAAATTTAGGCTGATCTAAAGCAAGCGCGCGGAAGGTGCAGAAATAATCAGACAAAAACGCTGGAAAACAATCTAGAGAGGAAAGAGATGTTAGTCAAAAGATTGAAACTGATCAAATGACATCTCTTTCTTCCTGCAAATTGGTTCAGCGTTTTCGTTCGATTATTTCTGCACCTTCCTTGCATTTTACCAGACGCGGTGCGAAGTGCTGCGACTCATAGAGATCAAGATTTTGACCAAGTTAAAGCAGTGTTCATTGTCAATATTTATTACCTTTTTAACAAAAGTTGAGAAAAGGAAATAGGAACGAGTCAGTGATTTTCTAAAGAGAATATTTTCCCTGCGAACATCGTTTATAGCTTTCACTTAAACTTAGCACGCTTGCCACCAAAAGGATCTCGGCCAGAAATGCTCGATACCGTAACCCCTCATCGATCGCGAAGTGTTGCTGGGGAGAGTGCCAGCAGCAGCTTGGCGCGCGATAGTTTAGTAGTTGTTCGAGGGAGGCATAGGAAGGAGGCGGGGTCATCGTCGGTCGACAGCTGTTGCTGTTTGGTGCTAGGCCGGGGAACATTGTTGCGGGAGAAAGGCGGGCGCGGTAGAGGAAGGAGGAAGACGTAACAGCTGATCGTGCGAG
>NIUQ01005501.1:0-10638 GCA_002796945.1 Plectus sambesii
CCCCGACCCCGACCCCGACTTTTGAAATCAACCCCGACCTCGACAAACCCCCACCCCCACTCTTCAACCCCCACCCCCACCCCCCCCCCCCTTTTTAAAAACCCCCCCCCCGTTACACCTCTAACTGGCATTCATTCCTTTATGCGTCGCCCACGTGAATGCAGCGCAGCAATTGCACTTTGTCAACTTTGCTGGTTCATAACTCGCCGAGAAGTTGATGGATTTCTATGAAACTTTAGGGGATTTTACTTTAGACTAAGCTTAAATAAAGAGCAAAAGGAATTTGTCTAATAACATCTAGAAAAAAGTTATGATCGTTCAAAACAGGTCACTAAAGTTTTGGGCCACCATTTACATTTTCGTAGAAAGTTCGTAAAATGAGTTATTGTAATCGGATTCTTATGATTAAAAAAAAAAATTCAAGTTAAAAAGAGCTCTACAAAATTAAAAAAAACCGCATTGAATTTGGTTGCGTATTACCGGAGTTATTTTTCATCAAACGCATACTTATGGACCACTGTGTTTAGATCATGTATTATTCTTGATATTTTAATCATATGAAATAAATTGCTCTTGTGACTATCAGGAAAACCGATCACTTTAAAATTTTAATACATGATTCAGAATATATGTATGTTTAATAGTTCTCAAGCGTGCACATGAAGCCCAAAGTCTGTTTTGTACAACACCTCTATTTCGGGTGAGCTCGCCCTTTAGTCAGTTATAATATGCGTGGAATGTTAACCTCATCATCACACTACCGAATTCAGTTACCATCGCAACTGTTGTTTCAGAGTTAAGCAGTATACTCATGAAACTTGCTTCTGTTCTCCTATGGATTGAGCAATAATAGCAACCGGACAAAATTGTTGTAAGAAAATAATTGAAAAACATCAAAAATACATAATGTACACTTACATACAGAGTGGCTGCAAAGATGTGCTGAATTAATATTTGGACAATTGTAACGCGGGACTCAGTTCTTTATGTACTTTTATTCATTACACCAATTCTGCACGTTAATGTATGCACACGATATACAACAACACGACTGCACAGGAAAATCACACATATATACACTGATTGCTACATACCTGCACCACACACTTTCGCATTGCACTATTGTGCAATACAACCACATTACATTGTACATGTTTGGTATCAAAGATACAGGCGTGAATTATGTTTCACAGGTCCCCCTTCAGTGAAGGCTTAACCAGCCTACTCAACATTAGACCCACCCATCAGCTTCGCATGGCATTAGGGGCTGGCCCAAACGCCATCAGAATGAGGGAGATGCTGCAAGTAGGGCAGAGAATCGCTGCTCAACACGTCAACCATCCATTGATGGAACAGGTGGTAAGCAGCATTCTCAAAGATACATCAGAACAAGATCGACACCAAAGACACTCAACCACCCATCTGCAAAGTAGATAGAATGAAAAGACAATCCCTGCTGGAAACTGGGGAGAATGTCCGCGAAGATAACCTTGTGCTGTTGGCAAAGCTGGTGGAGAGCTTGACTCAACTCTATGTGCATCTTGTACACCACGCGACTACTCAATGGTGGGATGATGATGAAGTGGATGTGCGGCCAAGCCATGCACTGCATGCACTGGTCCAGCACTTCCCAGTAGTGCCCAACAAGCTCTTGGGAACAATGGGTCAACTCTGTCAGTCCAATTGAAATTACAACGATGGCTACCAACAATAAGAAGTATTGCTGGGTGAATAAGGAGGCAAATGCGTCAGTGGAGATCCCTGGGAAGCAGTGGATGGCGCGGTCAGCGCAAGGCGGACTGTGGCAATTGAGAAGGCCAGCTTGCTCGTCGCCCACAAAGATCAATGGGGTGCACTGTAGCCGAGACTGCTGCAGATAAAACAGTGTCGCATGAAGCGTCTCAAGCCCCTTGCCCAGGAGATTCGGCTGCATAATGAGCCCGCGCTCTAGCAGCAGCAAAGGTGGTATGCTGATTCCCACATGCGGCAAGACGCAGACAATCAGACTCAGCCCAGTTGACAGTAGCGCCGCTTTCAGCACGTGACAACCCTGATTTAACAGCGTTGCAGCAAATGCAATGTCCATCAGCTCCTCTGCTGCCAGCAGGGGCGATAACTTGATCAGCACCTGCGGGATGACTGAAGGTTGCACTGAAGTACTGGGTGCACAAGATCGGAGTGGTGACAGTGAAGCAACGCTAAAGTATGCCTGGCTGCCTCCAACAATCAAACGGGTAGTCAACAAACATCATTGGGACTGTCCTGTTTGAGCGCACACAAGAGGACCGTGGTACACAACTTGTGTCCCTGACCAAAGCACTGCGAGTGGAGATCAAAAGGTGAAGGTCTGCAACCAATGATAACGCACATCACATCAAATGGAAAGAGAAGAGGTAGGCCACTCTAATGAAGCCTCTAAGAAGCTTGAGCTGTCCCACATCCAGGGCGAGAATAGGAGATTCACTTGCGGCCTGTTGCACACCTATAGCAGCCACTTGCGCTTGCGGGAGAGTTTGCGACATTGTCCAAATTTGCGAGGTACGTGGCAACTAATGTGGTGATGCCATCACACGCTGCACAACCAAGCATAGCTTGACCTTCAAACGCACAGATGGCATCAAAGCGATGGGAAGGTGTGAAGGGTTGTTTCCAGCGTCATGAGGGCAACATGGCTGAGCATGGCATCGCTGCTTTGAGGAGCGCGGTGAGTGGCACTGTTGCGCTGAATGAAGAAGGTTGGGTGGATGAGGACGTCGTTGAAAAGAAGCGTCAAGCAAACCATTGCGCACACTTCTACCTCTCTGCTATTAATTGAGCTGATTTGAACTTTGGTTGGCACTTTTTGCACATCCTTGTTTGGGATGACTAACTTGAGCAGGGTTAGTTCCTGTAGAAATGCCATGAGCAAATGGAAGTCTGACTGCCTGAGTCAAAGAGAGCTTGCTTTTTGATCCCATTGATTGAGATGGGCGCGGTGAGACTCAGGCCTACTAGTGAGTGGGCCTGTATGGTTGCCAAGTTGGCTTGTGCTTTGGCCATGCACAGCTGATGAAGCGTTTGAAGCACCACATTGAAATCAGGTGTGTCTAAGTCGCTGGGAGAACTGGTAGCAGCCTGATGGACCGCTCCCTTTGTGGCGGCGTTCTGCTGCTGGTTTTTGCCTTTAGATCCAGCCCCCTTTTTGTACACGTGAGGGGCTGACTTGGCCGTATTCTGTCTGCTAGGACAGTCGTTATTCCAGTGCATTTTGCCGCAATATGTGCAAGGCGTCGGCGGAAGTTTGTTTGGGCGCGCTTTTTGTCCCATTCAATCAGCCAAATTTTGACCGGATTTGGACGCTGTGGGCTCTGGGTTTGTCTTAATTGGTTGCTCTGACTGCGACTTGGCCCTCTGATTGCCTTTGCGATTACTGTTGGTTGACGAGACGTTCTGCTTTTCCTTCTTGCTACCATGGCGAATTATGCTCATGTCTTTCTACAAACGATTGAAGTCGTGGGTGAATGAGATGACGTCCATAAATGTAGGCAGCAAGTTTTGACTGTAATTGGTGTTGAGGCGCTGACAAAGTTGATGATAGCGCAAGCCGGAGATAAAGCGGCTGCTCAGGAGACTGTGGCGGGCGCTCTCTGGCAATGGCTTGGTAAAGGTTTTGTGGAATAGCTCCTTGACCCTGTGCGCGTAATCGTCAATTGACTCTTTTTCGTTTTGCGTCAGCTGAGACCACAAGTAGTGGTTGGCAGCGAAAGCGCCACAGTGATTGAATTTGCTTTTCAGCGCGTAAATGAGCTGACCGTACAACACCATGTCTGAGTGTGTAAGTCGTTGTAAACGTGACGCGCTTTGCCATCTAGATATCCCTGTAAGTGGAAGAGTCACGCGGACGGAGGCAAGTCGAGTCTCTTGGCGCGCTGTTTGAAGCGCTGTAGCCATGTCTTGAACAATTCTTCTGACTCCAACCCAGTGAATGGCGGTAACGGTCGCATTTGCGCAATGTCCGCTTGTTGCTTGGTGAGCTCAGTTTGCTGTCGCAGCGCGTTGGCGAGATATTCTAATCCTGGTGCCATTGGGTGCGTCATTTGTGCGTTGTGCTCACGCGCGGTCAAACTGTCAGGTGGGGGCGATGGTCCATCCATGCGGTCTGATTGCCGTGTTGTGCTTAGCCTGCCCATGTCATCGGACAAGTGCTGAGTAGAGTGTATGATCAAGCGATGCCTGGCGTGCTGTGGGTTGAATTCGTTGATGAGTTGGTCGTCTCCATTGTCCTCTGCGATGGGAGACTGCAGGCGCGAGTTGGCGTGAGGCTGCGTGCGCTCGCGCTCCATCTCGACTGCGCGATGCTGCTGCTGATTGTCTAGGCTCTGTATGTGGAGGGACAGGAGCGCCGCTCTCTCCTTGCTAAGGGCGATGATTTCGTCCTTGGAGTGTAAAAGGGCTTCCTTTGAGGCAGCTAGCTGCTGTTGTAGATCGTCAACCTCTTGCTGCAATGATTGCATGTGGGCGCTGCTTGCCCTCTCCACCTCGGCCTCATCAACGAAAGGGTACAAGTGCTGCAGGTGATCAAACAATGCGAGCTATATGATGCCTTTAGCTGCTCCTCTGTAAGGACGCGGAGGGTTTACGTCCAAAATGTCGAGACCAAAATGTCGAGGGACAAAATGTCGACGGTATAAAATGTCGAGGTATAAAATGTCGAGGGACCACAATGTCGAGGGACAAAATGTCGACGGTATAAAATGTTGAGGTACAAAATGTCGAGACACTTAATTTTTCGCTTTATTTTCACTCTTTACACATTTAACAAGAAAAAATAGAAGTAGGTACAACTGTCTTAAATTAAGGCGAAATAGGGATGAAGCAGAACGTAAATAGTAAACATTTGTAACAACATGAAACTATAACAGTGGTCAGATGAGAAATGTTGACGCTAGCTATTTGTTGCTGGATGAGCTGTCACCAACGTCCGCATGAGGCTGATCTTTGATGCTTGTCTTGAGCGCGCCTTGATCCTTTCTAGCTCTATTTCATGGTTGTGCTCCCGACCAAGCTTGGAGCCATTAGCCATTGTCTGAACTCTGTCATCACGGGTCGAAATGTATCTATGGCAGGAACGGTAGATACATCTGTAGCGCTCCTTGCCATCGGTAGAGTTGACGTCCTTGATGTATGCGTAGCCTTCGAAGATCGCAGCTGCCTTCCCCTTGTTAGTAGAGTTTTCAACAAATTCAACGCAGTCCTCCATTTCCTGCAGGAAAAATTCACTTAAGATAGGAAAACAAATTGAGAAACAGCAAAGTTTCCTTACCATTAGTGAAATTAGTGAAGGTAGTTCGAGAAGTAGTTGAAAAGGCGAAACACAATGTACAGGAAAATTCAAATGGGAAGATGAATAGCCGAGAGACGATGCGCAAGTGGAGAGGAGAAGGCGAAGAAGGCAAAGACAATGAAGCCATAGCTGTCAGTTGGATGGTTATATACAGGTCAATGTACCGTTTCCCGCGCGGATGGTTTATTTAATATTTAATTACGGTATCAATCATACCACTCCGAGACCGTTTCTTTCCTATTCAGTTAATGAGATTACTATTGGTTGCTGCCGTTGTAAAGTGTGATTTAGATCCATTTTCACATAATTTTATTTTACATAATACAGCACTAGTCGTAACGAATAAGAACATCGGCAATTTCAGACAAGAAGCGGATTAGACCAGTAGACTGAGGGTTAGTGACATACAACTGATTTTGATACTGCTGGCACAACACTTTGAGCGCCGCCGAGCGCAAAGAGTAGGTATCACGGGCGACCGGCACCACTTCCCCGTTCGCGAGTCGGGCCTGTCGTTCAAGCGCACTTCGTTGATCTTCGCGGCGTCGATCCTCCTCCGCTCGGAAGAATTTCTTGAGCTGATCAAGAAACATGTAGAAGGCGAGATGGTTCTGCTCCATGAACGTGTTAATACGCATGTGCCAGGCTAAAAGTAGAACTATAAAAACTGAGGGAGATAATGTTTCATTATTACCTTCAACTTTGTTATTCGTTCGTTCTTGATCGGTTAAAGTTCGCGTGTGTACGCTCCAGAGCTGCGGCGGAAATTTGCCCAAAGCCGGGCGACCAGGATGGCACAGCGGCGCCACCCATGTTTCTTCCATGTAGATGAGGAGGTCGTGGAAGACGTTCTGCGGGTCGTGTAGCCGTATGACGTGCGCTAACGCGTCAAATCCCGACGGGATATCACCGGGAGGGAGGAAGGCGAGGGCACGCAGCATTACATAATGCTGTTTCTTCAGCGGCGATTTGGCAATCTTGCGAAAGACATCACGGGTGCGGGCGTTCCTCATGATCGCTTGGGCGAAGTGGAAAAAACATCCCTCAACGTCGACCCCGAAGACGTCCTTGAAGGACGTCATGGCCTGTAAGAAGAGTATTTTAAACATCAAATGGCATCAAATTTCATATTTAAGAGCTTACTTGATATTCAAAGTCCGTGACTATTTTAGTCATTTCATAGGGGCAGAGGGTCTTCAGGATGTTCAGCATTCTCTCATACAGCGCCTTGGTTTTGCCGGGTAGGAGTATAAACACCCCTGGGTGGAGCCGCCCGTGTTCTTCATAGTGTAGCACGTAGACTTGCTTGAAGGGGTCCGGGGTAATTTTGAACGTCCCATCGGCGTGGACAGTGGGTGATCGGCCCAACGAAATGATCGAGTTTGTCGTGCCGAACATAAGCATTCGGTTTTCATCGTCGACTCCCGAGTCGTGGAGGACGAAGTTCACTTGTAGATCTCCAGCGGGCCCATGAATCGCGATCTTGCTTCTTTCTAGCGTCATATCAATGTCGCTAAGAGACTCCACGCGCACCACCGGACCAAACTCCTAAAATAGATTATTATTAGATTATTTCAACACATAGTTAATTATTTAACTGCATACCTTGCGCTTCATACGTCGTCCAACTCTTTTCATAAGGTCCACTCTTGGCATAGCACTGGTCACGAAGGCTTCACAATCTCGGGCGCTATGAACGAGGGCGCCTATGTTTGCATGGGGCTGGCTTCTAGCGCTGGCCTTGAACGATCCTAGTCGACTGCGAGCCTCTATCTTTTCCGGTTCGACATCGTGGTTATGTTGCCGCCCGAGCTTTGTTCCGTTGAGCATAGTGAGAGCTCTTCCGTCTCGAACCCAGATGTAGCCATTACACGACCGGTGGATGCACTTGAACCTCTCCTTCCCTTCACTTAGGTTGACGTCTTTTATGTAGGCGAAACCTTCGTAGATAGCGGCAGGCTTGCCCTTGTTCGTATAGTTAGCTACGAACTGAACAATGTCTTCCATATCCTGCGTACAAAAATTCATATTAGACTGGAAAACGATTTTTAAAACCGCAAAAGATCCTTACGATAGGTAGAGTAGCGATGAACGATGAAGTGATGAAAGTCGAACGAAGGTAAATGCAAAGGTACAAACGAAGGAAAAGCCGAAAGAAAAGACGAAGGAAACGACGAAGGAAAAGACGAAGGAAAAAACGAAGGAAGAGGCGAAAGGAAGTACGAACTGCAGAAGTCGAGCAAGATGAAGATGCGTAAGCGTAGATTGCAGGGATGAAGGCAAAGATACCATTGCGGTCAGCCGGGTGCTTATATATCGGTCAATCTGCTGTTTACCGCGCATTATTACCGCGCATTTACTCTAAATGGCGAATGAGCGGTAATAATGCGCGGCATTGCATTGCTTTGCTTTTTTGAATTGATAGCTCTTCGTACTACTAACCGCGATAAAACCTCAACTTGATATTTGGTATCCACGACTTCTCTTGCATCCAATTTTTCTCGTCTCGACATTTTGTACCTCGACATTTTGTACCGTCGACATTTTGTCCCTCGACATTTTGGTCTCTCGACATTTTATACCTCGACATTTTATACCGTCGACATTTTGTCCCTCGACATTTTGGTCTCGACATTTTGGACCCGGCCCACGCGGAGATCGCTGAAATACTTTCTTGTTGCCGCTGTGGTTTCCCTGGATGAAGTTGCGGCATCCTGGTCAGACATTCCGTATAGCTGATGATGATGATTGATGCTCTAGATATCTATGGCTGACCTATTCGTCTACCTCTAATGGCTATTCTAAGCTCATTCGGCGTCTGACTAACTCAATGAGCTCAACTTATTCTAAGCTCAAGCTGGCTAGCCTAAAATCTTATCTGGCTTAACTCATCAAACTGCTGTCAAGCTGCTATCAAGTGTCAATGATGATGATGATGATGGCAGAAGATTGCAGGATGGTACCTGCTAGACTCACCAAATGTAACGCGGTACTCAGCTTTTAACGTATTCTTTATGCCAGTGCACCAGAGATACACGTTATTATACAGACAGAATGAGACAGGACCGCTCACGATGATCACACATACATAATACTGACCAACACTTGCATAGTGACACACACACCAGTGATCCCTAGGATTGCGCAATGCGTCCAAGGTCACGAGACACATGAATACTGTACACAGGCACCCCGCGCTAAATATGTTTCACATTTCTATAATTGCAAAAAGGAAGTTTAAGTTAAAGAATCCTCTAAAAAATGCTAGAAAGCGCATTAAATCTGGTTTCTTATTACAGTGAAAGTAGTAGTGTATAGGACATCTGAACGATGTTACTTTTTCGCCCCAGGCGATATCGCTGTCTACAATATCCACAACAGATCTCTGTGTTACCTACGGTTGTCTACAATATCCACAACAGATCTCTGCGTTACCTACAGTAGTCTACAATATCCACAACAGATCTCTGTGTTACCTATGGTAGTCTACAACGTTCAGAACAGATCGCTGCGTTACATACGGTATGAGCAGTTGTATCCACCCCCCATCCGAGCGCTGTCGATACGTGAACACCTCTCTGACACATGTCACCATTTTGTTTATCCCCCCCCCCCCTTCGACGCGATGCGTCGTCTATCACAACACACGCCTCATTGAAAGCACGGGAGGGTGACAATTGACCGTGCCAGGCAGCCCTGTTACGCATTTGCTCGCACTCGGCACATCAAAGACGAATTAATTAACCATCTGCGCGTCGCGAACCGTATTGTACGCGCATTTACGATCAGCGCTGTGCATACCCGATGCGATAACAAAACTTGTTGAGCGCTTTATCTCAACCGTTCTCAATTGCCATAAATCTGTCGGCGTCATATCCGACGCGCATGTTAATCCGCCGCGGTGCCCCATGTCTTTCACAGGACGCACAGCCTTCGCGCGAAATCCTTCTCTACATAAAGGTAGGTAGACTGTACCGCAAATCTGTCGGCGCCATATCCTACGCGCATGTTAATCCGCCGCGGTGCCACATGTGTTTCACAGCGCGCACAGCCTTCGCGCGAAATCCTTCTCTACATTAAGGTTGGTATACTGTATAGCCCGAGCGCTGTCAATTACCGTAAATCTGTCGATGCTATGCGTCGCTAATTCTGCGTCCAGATGAAATCCATCTCTACAGAAAGATAGGTAGACTGTATTGCCCGAGCGCTGTCAATTACCGTAAGTCTATCGATACTATGTGAACACGTCTCTGACGATGTGAGTTGAATCGTACGCGTATCGACGCTCAGCGCTGTGCATACCCACTACAATAACAAAACTTGTCGTAAAATGTATACCGTCAATTTTCGTAAACCTACTCGTACCGCGAAATACGCCAAAGGTTATGCGTACCGCAATGTTTCATAGAGATCATCCATCTTATTACGTGAACATTTCTGTTCGCAATCTATACCAACTTCGCATGTCTTGCATCAATCATTCTGTTATTAAACACTTTGTTTACTATTCTATAAATAACGCACACCACCAAGGTCAACTGTCAACGTGTTAAACAACCACCTTGGTAGCATTCCGTCAACTTCAAAATTTTATTAATTCGACAACTCGACATAAAGATAAATCCAGGTTTAACTGCAATAAAACATATCACGTCTCACGAAACAACAGAGAAATACTTGCATATATGGTCACAGATAGAGAAATAAAAAAACAGTCTCTCGCATCTAACCAAATAAAAGGCGCTCACAGAATAAGAACAGTACATGTCTTCAAGCATTCACGTATTCATTGTTCCTCAACCAAGGTGCATCACAATGTCGCTTTTCATCGCTCTGTTAATCATCTCTTCTATTTCGCTTGTAGAAAGCAATTTTTGCCTCCCGTTTGACTCGTGTATTGCTATGTCAGGTTAGTGTATGTTTTACATCATTCAAGTTCAAAAAACTGATTAAGATTACATGATGGAATGTCTGAACATACCAGTCGGTCTACCGGTTCAACGAACTATTCCTTGTACAATAACCGAACTGCAAATATTAATGGAAGACCCAGAAGAACTCGAATATCTACACAGCGGACAGCCAAACCTTACTCGTTTAAACACTTTCATCTATAACGTTAAAACAACTGAAACAAACGCTACATTCCATCCAATGATGCCGTATTTATTCACTATTAAGGCAAGCTCATTACAACTTCTATGTGTATTACATACATATTCAACGATTTTAGATAGCAACGGCAACAAGGAATAACCCATGTTTCCCACCGATGTATGAACAAAATGTTATGATATACTGTACACCCCGAAACC
>NIUQ01005502.1:0-10619 GCA_002796945.1 Plectus sambesii
CGGCGCCCAGTCGCGTTCATTCGCCCAATTCGCCCGTTTCCGACGCGCTCCGTCCCGCCCATTCAATTGTTACACGCATGCGACGCCAAGCGGCAGTGAACGGAAACATTTTGTGCCAGCTTTTCTGGAATACTGTCATTTGTGTTTATAACGTCGATCAAGGGACTGATGTTTTAAAGACAGTAGCGTTATAAAAGCAGTTGGCCTGGTAAAAAACATAGTACACGGGAATGGAGAGGACCGACGTTATAAAGACAGGAGTTACAAAAGTAGTTGACCGTATTTCGCGCCAGAACTAGCTTTCAGTTGAGTACTCTAAATGTCTAACACTATACATCGTAGAGTAGAATTCGTTTATAGCGGTTTCGGCTCTAACGGTACTTTGTTAATAGCGGTTAAGATTTTTTGTACCAGAGCGTGACTTCCCATACAAGTTCGGTTATAAAGATATCTTGTTTAAATCGGTCAAAACATGCCGGTGCCCCAGTGATTAGTATAAACGAATTCCACTGTACTGCTGCGTCTAACATTATTCGTCATATTAACAAATATACTCGCTGCTAGATGATTAACCCACTGCTGTTCTATGACCGTTCGGTCATAGGACAACAATATGACTATATCAGAAATGCATATCCTTCAGCACTATTCTCGTGTACCGTTTCTCCTGTAAGCCTAATAAACGTTGCTGGTTATGAACCTACATCAAGATATATTCCCCCGCTTACCATAACAGTACTGCTAATGTAATGCAATAGGTCTGTTCCTCGATTAGCAAATTTGGGACGTCGAAACTGAACAATGATTTGTGTTTCGGCGTGAGAGTGTTTGTAACAAAGGTCGAGAAATACTTGAAAGAAATCCCGTTATTTTAAATCCCCACCACCGTTCCTGCTGAACTGCACGGAACAACAGTCTTTGATAAGTGGCCCTCGATGAGATTAAAATATGCGAAGTTCAAGTGTAGTCTGTAAAAAACGAGCAGTTCTGTTTCTTTTGGCAAGAATGTGATTCTGGCGCTGATTCGCAGAATAGTTCTTTTATATATTGCCACAATGGTGATGATAACGTTAGGGATATTCGTCTTTCAGACATGATTAATAGACTGATTTTTGAACCTTCGTTTTGTCGGCGATCATGGTGTTGAAATTCAAGGAAGCCGTTGTGTGTTTTTACGGAGAGAGAATATGGTAATAGGGGAACCGCACGCGAACAAGCGTTCGTTTTCCATGTGTTTACTGCATTCAGACCAACCAGTTTGAATATGATAATGTTGACTAGAGCATCTACTTGCCCCTAATTTCATTCTTATCCAAATAATTCGCTTACATAGTTGTTACCGTATCCTCGTAGGCAGGCCGAAATTGTGTCTCGATTGCGTTATTCGAATGAAAAAAAATAGCTGACAACAGAAAAATGAATTTGCGAGCTGTAAGAGTTGATTGCTACGTGCGTCCAAAGCAAGCGGACCGATGACGATCCCTGAGGAAGGGGCGCGAAATTGCCCATGGAGCCGATACGTGGGCGAAAGAAACGAATACGTCCAATCGAAAGGAGCGCGAGCGCATTCCAATCGGCTAGGCTCCGCTTCGTCCGCCCGAGCGAGCACCGTACTGAACGCTCAGGAAATCTCGCTCCTGATACGATTGATTTAGTCCCGTCGCTCTCCCCCGCCCGCCATTTCTTCATCTCTCTCTCGTTAAGTCACTGTCACACGTCCAGTCTTCCAGCGCCAGTCTGTTTGTTTATGCCTTTTCAGCGTTCGTTCTGACGTCAGATATTTATGGCATATAAGGCCAGACGTCAGAGATTTAAATTTTGACGAGAGGGGCTAAGTGAGTGATGGGTCAGAAGTTTGACGATAATATTTTCCAATCAGAATAATCTGACCATCGGAGCGAAAGTTAGAGCCAGGTATTAGTGTCGAAGATTTAGAATGTCAGAATTAGGAACGCAGATTATTTTTGATAGCATGCTAATATTGCGCCCATTCACGTCATTTCCATTCACTCTTTCCTTGTGTCAGTCTATTAGTGAGCGACGTAACTTGGCGCTGCCTACTTATAGCCATTTGTTTGCTTTTCCTCCTTCTTCAGTAATATTGGTCAATAGTGCGTGCGGTAGTGGACCACTTAGAAGCTTATTCCGCCTGATTGCGCGCACGAGGCCATTATATTGCGGCTGTAAAAAGAAATCGGCAGTGCCCATAGCTTCCGCTTACAGAAGTGTATTTTTGGGCCGACCACCATGATTCTCTTTAATTTAGCCTTTCCGCTGAGCTTAATAGCGCAATGTATTGAAATTTGCGTTGCGTCGCAGCGTCGAATTTCAATTAGATATCGCAGTATGATGTTCCCTCGCGCTCAATAAGGTGGGGCATAGCGATATTGGTACCGTAGCCTGCGTGGTGAGGATTACTCTTTTTGTTCAAAATAGCACCCGTGAGACATTGTTGCTTGAGGATTTTATATGTTGCTGAGCGGATAATGAATATGCACTCTATTGATTACTCATTTCACGATCATCCAACGAGACTGCATGATGGCTGCCAAAAACGTTTAGCATTCATCTGCTGACAATTATGCGGGCAATTATCGCTGCTGTCCGTTCAGGCGAATGCCAGTCGAGGGAGGGAACGAATTGACAATCGACTAGACGATGCCACACCAGTGGTGGGTGCCTTTAGTTCTTCAGTCAGCCTCAGTCGACAGTCGTTGGTCTGAATGATTTTGAACATTAATATAAATGAGGTGCGTAAGCGTTGGTAATTGACTAGTTGAGAACCTACGTCATAATATCGGAGAATAGAGCTGTAACGGTGTAGTGGACTATTTTGTAGTAGACGGGCGAAGCCGAGAGCGGGGGTGGTCCCGCGTGACACCGACGCTCGTGTCAATATCGTTCCTATTTCTAACCGATAGCATCTTACTAGGTTTCAGTGCCGAGAGCACTCACTTGGTCTCCTTCGCCTTCCCTTCCTCGCTCCTCCATTGCTCTACCTTCATCGGCACAAGTAGGTATGTCGCTGTCGTCGGCCTGCTTTCGATTCGGACAGCTCCTCCTCGTCTTGGCCCTCCTCCAGCTGGCCACCGTTGTTCACGCCCGCTATCCAGGTCGGTTAATCAGGCTTCTTTTGTTCTCGATGAATTGCTCATCAATATTTTATAGAATGGAATGACGGGGGAATGGATGAAGCTGATAACCGACCAGGTTAATACATTTTTCAACTTTGCTGTCGTTTAATGTTCGGACTGCCTCAAACCGAATGCATAGGAATTTATTCACTGCAAAGGGAAAGTATCACTTCCTAGGAAATGCTACCCAGCTTGAGACAGGTTGTTCACCATTCCGCTGTGTTACACCATTTCCGCTTTAACAAGGACATTTTCTAAATCGCACAGGAAGCTGTCCTCAATAATGCGGAAGGAACATAATAGCACGCAGGGGAATGTGAAAAAATCTCGAACAATAGAGTTTCTTATACAACAATCACTAATAAGCCTACTATTCATTTTCTCCTTTGTCTCAGCTGTATAGCCACGCTACGGAGCAGAGTCAGCAAAGGCATTAGTCATCCAAAGAGGTTATTTTTTGAGTCAAAAAGACATTTTTTAAGTCAGATCGATGTAGACGATATTTTTATAAAAGTGAAAATGGTAGAGACTGTTCCATTGCCGAAATTGCATCGCAGATGTATGCAGAGGCGTTCGATTGATAAAAGCCGTTGAGCGTGCCTTTCAAATGATATTTTTTACGGCAAATCACGGGCCGTCCGAGCATTGCGTCGTGTTTCAGCCTTCTACGAACGGCAGGTTCGCTTTCACGGTGGAGATGTGTTCAATCGCCTCAATCTGCTCGCCCAGATGATGGCCAGCACGCAACAGTGAGTCATGAAAATTAATGCGCTTTGCGTCAAAGCAGATGTACCTTTATTTAGAAACCTCCCACCATCAGTATGTTCTAATGAATTCGGAACGTGTTGAGATATTATTAATTTTATTACTACTTTATCGTGTAAATGTACCGAGAAATGGGAGGGGAATATCTGCTCCCAGGTAGGCTTGAATTGTTAAATCTTAAAGTCGGGATGGGAGTACGAAATGAAACTTTTGCCATTTATAAAAAGTTAAAATGGTACACCCATAGAAGCAAGCATTATTGTAAACGTCACAATTGGACACGTGGTAGCTTGCCAATGTCTGGCCGTCTTTCAGACAGGGATGTCGGGCGTTTGGCGATAGCTGTTCATGGAACGAAGCCGACAACATGCAGTGCTGTTACAATCTCAATTGCCGGTGCAATATTGTCAACAATTGCCAGTGCAAATGAAGCTCGCGGACTTATTGAAGTGGATCTATACTTGAGAACGACATACAATAAAAATCTGTTCGCTCTTCAGTATAATAACCACATGGATCTCATCTGTGTTGCGATAATAATTATGCATACCGCCGCTGCTGCGGTGTCACTGTGCGTTGTGAGAATAAACTAATTCAAGTAACAGCCAATCCAGTCAAAAAAAGAGCAGGTGCTCGCAATGCTATTAAAGAAATACTCAGATATTCGTCAGCCATCGTCGGATACAAATGCAGCGAACAATTGTAATCGTATCGACAACATCAACGGAGCATAAATAGACACTGTGTTGAAGGAAAGCCCAGAGTCTAGACACCCCACGAGCGCATGAAAAAGTACCTCCTAATGGGCTTTCTTACTTTTTATACACCGCTCCGTAAGTTAACCACGGAGGCGTGACCATTCTATGGATATGCATTAAAGGCGAAGCACGCCAACTAGCACAAGTATATTTGATTTGATTAATGACAATCTCCGACTCGGCGACAGCCGAGATCTGAACGCGGCTAGTCGATATCGTACAAATTCCAAAATAGTTTCGCGTACGGCATTTGTACCTCTCAGTGGGTCCTGTCCCATGAAACATTCAGAATATTTAATTAGGCATTTATTTTCCTAAGTTGAAGAACTTAGCTATTGTTCAACACTCAGCTACGCTCATTGGATAGAAAATGTATTTAGAATCCACCCAGACAACAGAAATCAACTTATTCTTTGTCAGTGTATTAATAGTTACAATTTGGTTAATGAAATGCCCCTTTTCGCTGCTTTCAGCCGTAGCAATGTGTCCTAATCATATAAATTAAATTATACCTCTAAATGTATTGACAGCGTACGGGGTAGTTCACAGGACCCAACATTGCCTAAGGAATGCTCGCTCACGGCTGTGCGTAGATGAAGAGGTCACAGAGCTGTTATTTTGTAACTATAATAGAACTTCCTGAACACAAACATTGCTAAATTAAGCTAGATCTTGTTGTGAGACGATGTAGTGCTTCCTAAAAGAGTCCGAACTATTCTTAGATAACCTTCATTTTTTCGCTTTTTTATGCTATATTATTAAGTTTGTACGCAAACGCCAAAATAAAAGGGCGTAAGTCACGCGTAAGACTTTGAGGCCAAGTTCATATAACTGAAAACTACGATTGCTTCAACAACAATTTCGCAAAGTATAGCGCATGATCGGTCGTGACGCAAGCGGGGAAATTCGTCCTTCTGACGTGGTAGCCGGCAGATCGCTGACGCTCGCGCAGTCGTAATTGTCGTCAAAGGTTTTCGATCAATAACAACAAATCTCGCGAGGCATCGCATGTGGCAGAGACGAGCTTGCTTTTTGATACTAATGTATCATTTTTCACGAAGAATGATGGTTTTTTCTTTATGTTTGCGCATGTAATTTGATAGAAAGAGGCGCTATTGACATTCGAAGCAGCCTATCGTAGTCAATCGAACATTTCTTGTTCCTGGTCGGCAAATTCTGACTTAAAGAATAGCTGTGCTCTTATACAGGCATATGCAAAATTCACGTTTTATGCAACTTCCGAGTCATAGTTTTATGACATAGGCCCTCGTAGTGAGCGAAGACGGGATCTCTTCGAAATAATAGATTCACTGACCAAAATAAATGCGCACCAAATCCTGGCAAAAGATAGCAATGTCGTGCGAAAAGTAGGACAGACGGTGAAGAAAATTGAAAGAATGGTTGGTCACAGATTGCATTCATTGTGAGAGGCGCGAACGAACAACGCAACTGCGTATGAATTTCTGAAAACCACAAACTCAAACAACGCCCGCTTTAGAAAACAACAAAATGCAAACATAAAACAAGACACAAAAGAGCATGCTATTGTATACAGAATAAATATCCAAACCGTGTCGCGACAGCAAATAAACGCATTTGAACTGATCAACGCTTTAAGCAGAATATGCAGCAATTTGTCAAGCAAATAACAAACCCTAAAATGAATAAGTTCACTTTTCCCCCATGGTTCACACAGCCGGCGCCGATAATAACCGCAACATTCGAACAAAACAGGGAAATTTTCGCGTTATTTAACAGAATAAAAACATTGTACAAACAAGGTGAGTGTTTCCATAACCATCGTCCAATAGAACTGTCCCTAAACCCAGAACACAGTAAACAAGACATTTCTGGTAATCAATAAATTTCCACCCCTCTTCTGCAGGCGCAAAAGATCTATAGTCGAAATTTTCGATCAGTAATAATCTCTCCAGGCATCATAATTGGCAAAGATGCTTTTCGGTGCCTGAACACCATTTCCCTTTAAGGATAATCGTCGTTTTTTGGTGTATTTGTGCGGAAATTGAAAGAAGCGCTATCGACTTTCAAAGCAATTCTGCTTACTTCAATCTAAGATATCTTGTTACTGATCGGGAAATTCTGACTATAAAAGGAGGTACGTGGACGGTACGCCTCACATTCCGGAATTGCGTTATAACACGCCATACGCGCATGCACACGATACTTAAAAAATCAACGTATGCGCGTGTGGCGTCTTATGACGCAACGCGGAATTGTGAGGCGTACCGTCCTCGTGCGTAAAAAGAGATGGAAAATAGAAGATTCCAGAAGGATGAGCGAGTCAGAATGCGCCATTTGAATTTTCACATAAGTGAGCACTGGCGATCGTCCTGATTGGGAGTGACTGGGCTGACAATGTCGACATGAATGCCATCGGGAGACCCAGCGGCGGGCGGAGTCATATCGAAGGGTCCCATCAGTAAGCCGCCGTTCTCCGACTTGCTTCCTTTATACCGCGAATTCAAACTCCCGCCATGCGGCCTTGATTCAGGCGGAGTTGCGGAGGTAGGTCGCGGTGTCAGACGATCGTCGTCTGTAATCGACGGAGACGCCGCAGCCGACGGTCGAATCGTCGTCAGGTGCCTGTCCACAGCGATGATCAACGGCTTGTAGCCCAAACTGCAAAAAAGTTCGATTCAATTTATGTGTCGCGAAGGCACGCGATTTCAGTCACAAAATAAGGGTATTCTATGAACAGAATGTCAAATAGATTCTGGCTGTCTCGAACTATTACTCACTCGCATGCCATTTACGCTGAGTGAGAATGTTGTGACTTCAGAATATGCCACATCTAGCGCTCTTGCGCTCTTCCTATCTGCAAGGCACTGTTAAAAATGTAGTCGTACAGGCCTGTACCTACTCGTAATTATCTCCTTTTCATATATATAGTCTTGTAACAAGAAAAAAACTGAACCACCAAATATTCGTCCATTTCATTTGCCTCCACGACATTTAGAGAATTTTACATTATACAGTTTTTACTATCATCTGGACACTTTATGAATCAAACAGGGCATTTTTTGATTCAAATCAATTAGGTAAACGTCCTCCTTTAATGGGAAACTGTCCCATCTGATTTTAAAAGTGTTTTTTCTTTAAACTGATGTATTATACAACACTGGCACGCGGCCAAAAACTAACCAATTCTGATCGGCCCACAAGTCCAACTTTTTCACCGCCTCCTTCAACCGGTCCAAAGTGTCTTCGGGGGCCTGCGCCAGACTGCTGGCGTTGATAGCGCGCGCAAGTCCAACAAGATCCCTGAGGATCAGGGAGACCAACATGGCCCATTCCAAGCAGGCGGCCTCGACCATAATTTGCTGCAGGAAGCGCAGCTCCATTTCACTTCGTTGCGGTCCTCTCGCCGCTGCCTCGCCGCATAGTCGCTCCAGACCTTATACGTAACATTAAGTTGCAAAATAACAAAAAATAACAATGCAACATATAATACACGCTCTTTATCAATATTAATATTATTAAGTATGTGATACGAATAATAAAAAAGAATGATAATTCGACTCCGTTTAAATAAAACAGCTATGGCTACCTTCCCAGTCGCTTTCAGTCGTCGAAATCGTATCGGCGTCCCAAGAAGGCGAACTGGGCGATCGATGTAAATCTTCGGACGATGATTCAACGCCTGAAAGAAAGAAAGTGGTTACTAAGAAATGAATTGGTGAGTGAATATGGACAAATTATCAGACAACACGGGACAGTAGCGATTTCAAGGTTTGGATTCGGTAAAGAAAAAACCCAGTTTTAATTCTCGAAATTACCGAAAACCAATTTTGAACCTCCGAATCCCCGCTTTTACCCCCCCCCCGCATCCTATCCTAGTAGAACTACAGTCTCACCAATATTATCCTCTCCAAGCGGCATGAGCTGGGCTTCTGAAACTCTCGGACTGCGTAGATCCGCCTGCTGCTTCATGAGCAAGCGCCGTGTGTCCTGCTCGGCAAAACTGAGGGAGTTCGGCTTGTCGCCATTACTATTACTCGGCGGAAGACCAGAATCAAACGAGCTGCGTCGAGTAATAACCGTCAGCGGCGGTGGCTGAGGTTCCGATCCGATCGTCGACGCCGTCTCGCTGTTCGTCGCGGTGACAGACGCCGCCAGGTTCATCTGGGAGATGCGGCGACTCAGCTGATCGACGAGGGTGTGACTGAGGAGGGGGTAGGGCCAGCGGAACTCCGTGTGCAGACGCATGAGGGCGGAGGGGAAGTCGTCAACGCGCGCCGCCCGCCGCCGCTCTCTGCTGAGCCACAAGACCAGGTGGAAGTCCAAATGTGCCGCGAAGCTGCCTGCAAAAAGGGTAAATTACATTGCGTTTTGTGTTAGCAGCGACCGTTTGAAATGGATCAGAAGCGGTCTGTAGCGCGGCGATTTTTAAGGCAAAGAAATGTGGTTTGTAATGTTCTTTAGAGACGAACTGATTGATGAGTAATTGAAGAACAGTGCTCGTAAAGAACACAACGAATAGGTAAATCGTCACCAATTTACTGGGCCGCACGAATAGCCGTATACCGTGAGTTTATTTCATATCGCATAATTAAACTAAACTGTGAACCCAAATTACGACTTCAGTTTAACTACACAATATGAAATTGATCCATTGTCACATGCAGGCAAAAGAGAAAAAAAGCTGCATCGACTTGAAGCGACGCCGATGAGAGAAAAACAAAAAGGTGAGCATTTTCGACGGCAAAAACAAATTAGACTGACCGAGATCCCTAAGACTGTAGTCGCCGAGGAGGTCGATGGCGTGGCTATTGAGAATCGAGTTGAGATAGCGATGGATGGGGTTTTCGTCCTGCTTGCCGTGGCTGCCCGAGTCGATAGAAGCCGACTTGCTCAGCTTCCCCCTCATCACGCTGCTCGAGTCCTTTCTGCCGGCTTGGTCCGTCCCGTTCGCATTCGACCCGATGCGCGGTTTTGGTGCTGCGCCTGAATATAAATTACATTATTCCTGTTTAGAAACAATTCATTTCGTGCGGTGTTACGCGATAATATCGAGAACGGATCCTATACTTTTTATTCGATTGAATAGATAAAAGAGCACTTTACGAATCAGTCGTTACAAATAATGTGAAATTTTCTCAGGGTAAAGTAATTCTGAATACTTTTAAAATGTTTAAAATGCAAACTTTTGCACGAGCGCTAAAGACAAGCAACGCTTGATGGACAGAGTGAAAGTTACAAGTCAAACACTGAAGAATCATATCAGCTTATCATATCAACGCAGAAATTCGATACGGAGCCTTGCAATAGTATGAATAAATCTAGACGAGACTTAACAACATTCATCACACACCGTGTGCGCCGTAGGATCCGAAAACGAAGGCGTCGGCCTCATCGGTGCTCTTCGGGCTGACGAGTGTCCGCTTGGCGGCCGTCGCCGGTTGCTTGATAGGATTCGCCGGCGTTCTCGGAGGAGAGTCGATATCGTTGGGATCGATCGCTTTGAGAAATCGCGTGATGTCTCGGGCGATCGTCCATTTTCGGTCTCGCAACGACGCTTCCAAAAGTATTGTCGCATGCTGAATTAGGAGGTTGATAGCGGCGAGGAATATTGTGCAGTCAACCCGCCGTTCGCGTACTCTCATCCGTGAATAGCGAATAAGTTTAAAACGGTACAATTTGTAGCTGATTTAATCGAGCTCGTTCGTTAAAAAAAACACCATCCAAATCGAAGCAAATCATATGAAGAAAAGAAAGAAAGCAACGAAAAAGAACCTCTCGACTTGCGCTGCTACTTTCCATGTTTTGCAGGACGATGAGAAAGCTGCCAGCGGTCTCGAGCTGCCCGTCGCGAATGCAAACTTCGAACAGCTCGCGCGGGTGGTTCGTCACCGCAAACAATGACGGCCACAGCGCCAACTCTGTCTTTCGCGCGCAATGCGCAACAGTCTGCAGAAACTCTGGAAACTCCTGGATGAACGCC
>NIUQ01005503.1:0-10656 GCA_002796945.1 Plectus sambesii
CGGTCAGGAAGAGCCGCCCCGAAAGTGCCGCAGATGTCAACAACAGCGCCGTCGCCAGAAAGACCAATCTGAATGAACCAAAAAGGGGTTTCAACAGAGTATCGGCCAACGTGCAGATAGATAAGCAAAGCAATAGTTCAATCTTGATGACCCCACTTTTACTAAGGGCCATTCGAGCGGCATGCAAACAAAGTGGACGCAAAAGCGAGCAAAGCAACAATGGCATGCTATAAAATGTACTTCCATGGCAGAGCTGCTGACGACAAATAATCATCGTCTAGCTATGCATTCATTATATAGGGGAAATTTTCCACTCAGTAACGGCAAAACAGTTCTTCCTGAGACTTTCCTTGACGTATTGCGTGCTAAAGATAGGCTGAATTTGGCGTTATAAGGTATTTGATCTCGATGCTCGTTACTGATCGAATAGTTTCCCCTATAGTGGACTGTAATTTTGCAATCGGTCCACAAGAGCCATGTATTCCATATGCATGCATATGAACGATTTGTTTTGTACACCTTTCGGTCTAGGCTAGGATAATGGCGAGAAGAGCGAGCCGTATGGAATAAGTTGGCTCTAACCACGAGCGGTAACTAGTTTTTGGAAAACGCGCACCGTCGAACAACGAGATAAAAGTTCCACAAAAATGATATATGGCTCTCTGGGATCCGATGCAGCGAGTGTACCCGGTGCTCGACCGGGAATTATCGTACATTTTTATTGCCTGATGGTTCTTGTGCGTGCGTGTATCGATGGATCGGCGAATTAATGAACTGTATTTACATTAGTAAGTAAAGTATTCATCGCAGTTGTCAAAATGGAAACAGGACGATGTCNCATCATGAAGTTGGAATTAATGCACGAGCCATTCTTTTGAACATTTTACGGGCAAAACTTCTTCGTCGGTAACAACTCGGCAGAAGCGACTCCGTAATAATCATTAATACGACACAGTAACTCTGTGCATATCGCTGTTGGATCAATATGTTCAGACTGATCGTGGTTGTCCGATTTAGCTTGATTCGAGCACGATAAAATCAGTTCATATTATATTCTTTTATGCCCTTACAACAAAATATGTCAAATCGTAAGACTAACTTAGAAAAGTACCGCCTGTATTCGGTATTCTTGCTCATGATTTCTCACCTTGCTACACTGTAATTTGAATTTCGCGCGTGAACCTTTATCGTGGCGAGACCAAAACTCGATTTTCCTGTTACTGACGAAGAAATGTTGACGATAGATAGCACGTCAAAGTGACCGAGTAAATACATACTATGTCCATAAAAATATCAACGAGCATAGGTAATTGGAGTGACTCTTGCTTCTTGGTTGTTGTTGCTCAACGGAAGGAACAAGATGGACAGAGATGCGGAAAACGCATTTTTTGCAACTGACTCGAATCCCGAATATACAACTACCCTACAATAATTTATGAGGCACCTCGTAAGCGCGCTGCGGTTAGTATGTGATCGGAATTGGAAATCGTCAACAATGGACTGCTGTCACCTGAGAGCCGTTCCCGCTTGGGTCTGGGGTTGGGGCCGTGGGGTGACAATCTCGCGTTGCTTAGTGAGGAAAGACTTCACTGCCGAGCCTTTCTGATCGACGGAGTTCTTGTGTACCTGCATGCCCTGCAAGAACAATAACTTATAGTCGAAATTGTCCAATAAAGAACAAGAAATCTAAGATTGAATTATACAAACTGCATCAAATGTCGATAGCGCTTCTTTCTATCAATTTATGCACGTAAGAACTAAGATAAGATTGTCCTTCTTGAAGGGAATACGGTGTTAAAGCGCCGAAAAGCTAGTTCATCTTTTCCAAAACTGGTATCTAGTTGAATTTCTTAATACAGATAGCAAAATGTCGACTACTGTTAGAGAATCAGGGAATGGATCCATTCTCATTTTAAATCCCAGATAGGTTAGAGCACGAATATATCACATCGTAACATAAAAGGCGATATCCGTACCATTCCGTAGAAGGCGGTGGTGATGAGGCGTTGTTCCTGTTCCTGCATGATGCGGTTCTTTTCGAGACCTTCCTCAAGCCGCTGAATCCGCTTATCCTTCATCTCGATCTCTCGCCGCAGACTGTCGAACTCGTGTCGCGACAGCTCTGTACCCCCGTCCATCACTTTGCTCTGCTCTTCCAAACTTACTATCACCTGCAATAGCCATTCTCATAACCTTTAACCGTAATCTTGGCCACATCCATGCTACACAACGACAATTTTTCTACATAACGACACAACGATTTAAATGCGTAATAAGAAAGCGCGAAATCGAACCGTTCTCGCTTTTTCCATATAAGTCTTGAGCTTCGCTTGGGCCGCCCGCAACTCCGAATCCTTCGCTTCCAACACCGCCGTAGAGTCGCCTTGCGCCGACTCTGCAAAACGCATTGTATAAATTTCACGCAATGAGAGCAACGACCGCCTAACGACCTCTTTCATTGATATGCTTGTTGGCGTCGATGAGTTGTTGACCGAGTTGCTCGATCCTAACCTTGAGTTCCTCTGCCTCTTGGTGCTTGGCGGCGAGTCGAGCGTCGGCGCCGCCGAGACCGCGCTCGGCCTCGGCCTGGAGGTCTTCGATGCGGGCTTCCAATTCGAGCGTCTTCTGGTGGGCGAGGCGCACCTCCGTCTCCAGCTCCGCCTTCCTACTGCGCGTCGTCTCCAACTGCTCCTGCAGCAGCTCCACTTCGTCGCTCTTCGAACTACGTTCACGCAGCATATCGTTCTCTGTTTGCAGCCGCAGCAAACGCTCTCTGAATGGCAACATTTTCCTTCACGTACACGTCACAACGCCAAACTCGCGGCTCCGCCCACGTATGGTCCCATCTTTCTCAGCGCTCAGTTATGCACTTTGACAACTTTTACCAATCATCATAATTCGACCCATTTTAATCACAAATATTGCTCATTTACGATCGTATTTCTTCACTCTATGACCTTGAAAAAATCCTTGTGCTTTTTATTGTGGGCGATCAAACGAAAAAAGTTCATGTAAAGACGAAATAATGTCGTGCAAGGCTCGTCTAACGAGACATGGGACAATAATGGGGTGGTACCCATACAAGTGACGTACTTAAGCTCTGAAGGAGTCATTGTAGCGGCAAGAGAGTCGGTGGCCATGCCCGGCATGCCCAGCATGTCTTCGTTCGACGAGTCTAAACAGCGACAACAATATGATTAAGTCAGCAATGTGCAAGCCGAGACAAGAGAATGTGGGATGAAACTATTTCTGCGGCACGCTTTTTATGAAAAATAAGAAAAGGGAGGTGCTAGTACCTTACATCCAGAGGTCATTTTTCAAAGCAGCGCTTCATTTCATCGCAAAACCGCACCTATTCGCTTTCTGAAGCGCTCTTTCCAGAGTATCTCCTAGAGTATGAACCGCATAAAAACACTCTATCAGCGTATGAACCGCAATAATACCACTGCTGAACAAGCCGACTTGTTAATATGCGGGTTTCATATCGCGAACTTAAGTTTAAGTCGTACTTTAAGGCTATACTTAACCACTGTGTTAAGTGCGACTTTAGCTAAAGTACGCAGTGTGAAACCCGCTCAATATCTATGCAAATTCAACGACAACGACAAAGACGAAAACTGACCATTGCCATTATTTTCGTGGTAGGCGTTGTGCTCTGCGGCCAACTCTTTCCACTGTTCGCGCTCGCCGAGCAGTCGTTCGCGTTCGCAGTTGGACGCTTCGAGTTTCTCAGTCAACCGCTTCACATCGTACTCGTACTTGTCGGCGCGTTTGATTTCAGCGCCCAACTTCGTCTCCAATTCCAGCGTTGAACGCTTGTAAGCTTCCACTTGCGTCTTCAGAGTGGCATTCTTGCGCTGCTCCTATAACATTTGGTTGCCAGGAAACGTTTAATCGTTGCAAAATATAAAGTGAAAAAAGCATGTCCCGCCCCACACGATTAAGGAACATTTAAAAATAAAATGCAGAAAAAATACAATTCTATCTCATACTTGATGACCTTATACATAATTACAAAAGTAGCTCACCTCTTCCAAATCGATAACACTTTTCATGTAGTTGGCGTTCTTATCTTGAAGCACTTTAAGTTCGATTTTCAGATCGGCGTGCTCCTCTGCAAAATGTAGAGAAATTGTGGTCAGCGTACAAATAAATACTTCAGTACTTAAGAACTGCAGTTTTCAAAAATTCAGTGACAACGGGCCTGTTTCATAAAACTGTTGCAGTTGCAGAATTGCAATAGTGGCGATTGGTCAGAAAAATAGAAATAACTGGAAAATGATCAATCAACGCATTTGCACTTCTGCAATTGCAACAGTTTTATGAAACAGGCTCAAGGGGGGGGGGTGAAAAATAGACGCTTACTAATTTTGTTGCGGTATGTTTCGAGCGTCGTTTCGATCTTCTTGGCCTCGGCCGCTTTGCTCCGAAGCTCGTCCGCTTCGTCTTTCATTTGGCGATATTCGCTTTCCAAGGGTGCCAACTCTTCAACCTATAAAATATACATCATCACTCTTTTCTTGTGTCTCGCAGTCTTTCAACATTCACGGTGGTCAAGAAATAATTGTCTGTAATGGTAATAAAGTATAACTGACCCGCAGCTTCAGTTCATTTACTTCACTAAGTAGGGCTTCGTTCTGGTGCTTGAAGTCTTCTTTTTCTGAAAAACGAAAGTATTAATACGTCCAGCATCTTGCAAACTTTTTAGCTTCTGTACCACCAGAGTGAAAGAATTAAAAATAAATACCATTTTCACTTTAAGGACACTTACAATTCAAAAATGACATTTTCCATATTAATTTGACTATAAAAATGTCATTTTTGATATGGAAAGTATCCTGTTTGGTTTGGAAATTGTCCTACTTGGTTTGGCAAGTGTCCGTGTTAAAGTGGAAATGGTATATTCTTAGAGTACAAGTATGGCAAAGTTATTGCCTTTTTACTGTATAGGCTTGTTTTCGCTTGGATGTTAGGCTCTGGTTTACCGTAACAGATTATGTAAGCATACGCCTAAACGAATAGCAATAACAAGTGTTTACCTGCTTCTGTCCTATAGAGATCCTCGCTGAGGCGATCGACTTGTTGCGTGAGTTGTTTCACGCGCTGACTGGCAGGGGAGTCGGGATCATCCAAACCAAAACTGTCATCACCCAATCGGTTGAGTCGCTCGGACAGCTTCTGGTTCTCCGTAACCTGAGTTTGCTTTTCTTCTTGCAACACCGCCACCTGGAAGCAAGAAATCAATGAGATATATATAGAGAGAGATGATGGAAAAGTGACCTTGTTCGGTGAGGACATATTATACGCTATTGGACCTGTAACAATCGTATCGTTGCGTTCCGTTACGCACAAGCGCCTAACAGCATTATGCGAAAATGTGTCATCGCAATGCAAAACATAGTGGCGCAGCCTCCTTGCCTTGCTTAGGCGCTCCTATGTTTGAATTGCGATGATACATATCCGCATACTGCTGTTAGGCGCTCGTAAATTACGCAGTTTTCAAGTTCTTGCAGGGACTTTCACCGCAATTTGTCGCCGATGCATTATAATTCGTCCCTGTCGCATGCACTTCCGTCAACTTTGCACTAAAGCTTCATCAACCTAGCGTTAGAATTCCATGCACAGATGCAAAGATGACGAAATCGACTGCAACATTGACAAAACTGATTACAAAAATGACTAAAATGAATGCAAAACATTCTAATATAGCGTATCGCTAAGTATTGCTCAATAATAAGCACTACGAGACGATTGCGTTTCCGATCGAATGACCGCTTGCCGCCGGAAGAGAAAGTGCTCTTACCTGCTGATCGAGGTTATAACAACGGCGACGCAGTTCAGTACACTCCTCTCGCAATCGGTCCAATTCCTCGCGATCACGGGGAGATTGATCATTCACCTGGAACAATTGCAAGAATGTTAGGAAAATAAAAAAAGGATCAAAGTTGGTAATTTCAATACATCTCAAATTTTATCGAATTTTTCGCGCATTTAAGACGTCCAATTACTTAAGGAATTCTCAAAAAGATTAGCAGCGCAGAATTATTTCATTCTTCCATTTTTTACGTTTCAGTTCTCTACAAACAATCAACTGGATCCGTGACTAGTGCCACGCAAACCAAAATAAATAGTAGAAGTGAATTGTCATGATTAAATTTGTGCAGAAGTATTCAGAGTTGGGGTAGTGATACAAAATGAACATTAAACTTAAAAGATATGTTGATTAACTTTCACAATTTAACGAACTCTATTGCAAATATAAAACTGCATTTGCAATTATCCTCAAAGTATTGATAAATTTGCAGACAATATCTACCTTATACAAGTAATCAGCATTCGTATTATATTTTGCGTTTTACATAGCACTAGTAACAGGTGGGGTTGATAAAATGTAAAGAGTGTGAAATGAAAAAAGAGTGGAAGACTATTACACTAAAGCACAACAGGGGCGAGTGACAGGAACTAGGTTACACGAATAGAATTGCACGAAGCGAATAATTCGGGTACCTGATTACGTGCGTCGGGAACGCTGGGCGGCTCGGGTGCGCGAACACTCAACTCTCGTACAGCCATCATTATCGACGTCTGAATCGACTCGTCCAATGAGAGAATTCCCTGCACAAATTCTGAAAATAACACTTTGATCGATTTTTTCGACTGCTATCAAGATTTTTGTCGTACCATTTTTGAGAGGTCCGAATACTGCGGCTCCTAGCACCAGTTGCAACATGTGGCTTAGTGCGCCCTTGTGTGAATGCTCCGCTGAAAAGTCGTGGAACCAGTTGGATTAGGATTGGTTCTTTGCGATACATCAAAAGTAGCGACATTGAAATATTCGTCACATTAGTTTATGTAGTGTCAACGATGAGTAAAATGGAAAACGCAAAATCTACGTGCATTACCAAAGCTCGGTTGAAATCTCAAATGAATTTTAATGTCAGAGGATACAGTCTTGCTTGTGATCTCATGTGATCTGCGGTGACTCCTAACTCCTTTCATATTCCCGTTGTCTATATACGCAACGGCAAATCGATCCCTCCTTATTATTGTTATTCAACTTCTCTTCACGTTCATAAATTTATCCTCAAACTTCCAAAAATTGCATTTAAAATGGACAAACGAATATAAGCCCTTCTTGGGTACCGCAAAAACGTACCGATGAGTGAGACATCGGGTTGCCAATCGGCAGGAAGAGGGCGATGGAGCACCTCTTCGTAGAAATCGACTAGCTTGGTGTGAATCTTGCGCAAATTGTTCGCCTTGACGCGCCAGTTGGATGTCGCATCGTAACTGGGTATCTTTTCCAGCCATGACTCATCGAAAAAGCTCCGATCACTGCAATGGATCGACATAGGTAAATCACAAGTGCTATCGCAGCTGATTTTGGGGTGGCATCGATCCCATAGTCATCGGATTTTCGTGGTCTATTTTTCGGCTACGCTTTGGTTGAAGATTGCCTCGCTTTAAGTCAATAGCGTCCGACTACGGTGTTTAGAACAATTTTCAGAATCCCAGATACAACCGTAAAAAAGTTGTTAGCAAAAAGAAATTGAATCGAAGCCATCCCCCCATTCTAATATTACACTTGTCATACATTATGTGCAGCGCTTCGGCTATTGAACGGCCAGTAACCAAACTTTCTTCAGTTGGTTGACCTGAGGGAATGTCCAACGAACAGATCTGAAAGCGTTTAATTCAACAACTTGCAATTAGTACGGTTTGCTGTATTATGGAAGTGCGAGTGAAAAGTTATTTTATCACTTACCCAGTGTAAGAGACTGTCGAACAGCGCTTCTTTTTCGATGTCCATTACGACCGCGAAAAAGAAGGCTATCTATCGACCAAACCGCTAATCGCACAACCAATCAACTCAACGAAGGCAGCCGGAACCAAATCAACAAGAGGAGCTGAAAAAGACATATTGTCAAGCGTAACATGAAATAAAATTTTATTTACCAAATAGCAAAATACTGCTGGCAGAATTTTACCCCCAGCACGAACAAACTTAAAAAATTGAGCCTCTGCGATATCATCAGCAGTACGTCGTGACGTGATGATGGATGCGGACATGCAGGCCGTTTTCACAAAACTTGTGCGTATTGATAATCAGGGATGCCGGTAATTTCAAGTAGGGATTAAAAATGGCACTGCTTTTTTCAATTGCTGTTTTATGATTGAGAAGTGAAAGCCGTTGTTATTACAACGAATAACGCATTATAATTAGTAAAACTTTGGATTGCATTTTGGTTTCAGTGTGCCGAGACAGGCCTAATGATTGTATATTTATTGTTCGTTGTTTATTTCTTCTGTAGTATAATTTCGAAGAATTCAAAGATCACTAAACTTTGATACGTTCAATAGACTGACTGATCTTAAAGTAGTCTTATCACAGCACGCCATTTCTTAATCCGTGATGCACCGCTGCTGTCTTTTCGTGCGGGCGCGGAAGCGCACTTCAGCATCAGCGCCTCGACTTCTCAGCACCCTTCATCCCTCTCTGTGGCCTATGAAAAGGGTGCGTCGCAGCGTGTTACCATGACGTCACGTGCACCCAGCTAGTATCATCAGCTGCATCGCCGTTCTTTTTGACGACCAGAAAAAGAGAAGAAGTGAGTGAGTAGGAAGGGATCGCTTAGTCGGCAGTAATGGCGGAGTCAGCAAAAATGTTCGCAGGCTCCGAAGACTACGTTGTGACCGAGCCGCCAGGCGCCCGCGGTGATAACACCATTCCACTGGTGTTTCTCTTTGGATGGGCAGGCTGCAGAGATCGCTACTTAGCCAAGTACGGAGCGATGTACGACAAGCAAAAGTTAGTGTTTCGACCTATACGATGCGATGAAATAGTAGCGAGCATTGAGTTTCAGCTGCATGACTGTGCGCTATACGACGCCGCTTCACAAGGTGCGCGCGCAGGGCGGCTACAGCGGCTTCGCCCTGCACGTTTACGAGGCCTTTGCCGACCTGCACGCCGAGGATCGACCCATCGTCTTTCACGTCTTCAGCATGAATGGTTGCTCGCTCTTCTCGTCCCTCTGGGATCTGCTCGACTCTGTCGACGACGGCATTGCCGTCAAGGCGCGCGTGAAAGGACTCGTCTTCGACAGGTACACACTTAAGCCCGAGCATGGCGCTATATTCATTACACTGCTGAGAGCTTCTAAAGTGGCTGGTCTCAAATTGCATACTTATGTTTAAGCCGCATTTAGAGGATAGGCTTTTGCACTGTGTTGAGAATGGCTTTAAGTACGGTATAATGCGGACAATTGCGGCTATTACATCGTTCCCACTCTTATATTTTGCATACTAAGTGAATCGGGTAAGTGCACCTTTTGACTAGAGGCAAAGTATGTGCACTTGTCGGGGGTTTCACTGTACTTTTCCAGCTAAGCAGTGTTCTGACTGTCTACGCAACTTGTGAAAGCATTGCTTACTCGTCGTAAGTTTTGCTGCGATCAATATGAAAGCGATGATATCAATGAAGGGTACAATATTGCGATTTCTAATACCGAACGCCTTTTTTCAGCTGTCCGGCTTACACGAGCTCATGGCAGAGTGCGAATGCTATCTCGTTCGCGACGATGCCGCCGCCGACATACAGCGACTCGATCCGCTTCCTGTATCGCTGCCTCCTCGCCGCATACTTCCTGACGCGGCGGGCGCAGGTTTGGATTCAATCGTGGTGGGACCCGCGCGCATACGCGAAGCAGTCCGCTTACTACCGTATGATGGAATACGCCGACTTGCCGAAAGATCAGCTCTATCTCTATTCGAAGGCAGACGAAATCTGCACCTATGAGAGTATCGAGGAGTTCAGAGCAACTCAGGTGGTCACTGGTGCTCGCATCGACGCGATCTGCTGGCCCGACTCGCCGCACGTCGACCACGGCAGAAAATACCCGGAAGAGTATAGCAATGCCTGCATCGCCTTCCTACGCAAGGTTGTTCGCGGCGAGACCGGTGACAGTAGCGGCGCTGAAGATTTCGAACGCGTCGAAGCACCCGGCGAGTCGCTGTAGCGGCACAGTCATCAATAGGACTTCCTGTATCGGCTTAGTCGATTGTATGCACTGTAGCGCACTGCAAATGTTTTTCAGCAGATCTGATCTTCACTTTTTCAGCTTTATTTGTCTAGCTACAATACATAGGAAGCTTTGTAAAAGCGACTAACACCAGTGGGGCAATTTACCATTGCCATGCAAAGAACAGAAAATCGACGACGTGCGCAGCTACTCGTTACTTAGGCGCTCCTATATTTTGCATTAGCGATGGTAAATATCGGCCCACTGGTGTTAGGCGCTTGTAAGCTCTGCAGTTTTGATTGTCTCGTCTTTCTCGTCGTTTATCCTACGTTTTACTGTTACCTGCTCATTCCTTTGTTCAACTTGATCTGCGTTCAAATTACCGGTGATAACTGTTCCTCTTGTCGATGTTTGTGATGTGTAAATATAGTTTTACAATCTTTCCGATACTACTTTTGCCTCTTATTCCGTATACTCTCGGAGCAACCAGTTTGCTACACAGATTATTGATTGCCGATGGCGACCAATTGTTAACCCCCTTTGTAGTCCAGCATGGAAGATGACAACGACGATGGGAATGCGATCGATAATTTTGACTACATCCTAACCTTTCCAACCATCCGACAAGGATTCATTT
>NIUQ01005504.1:0-10667 GCA_002796945.1 Plectus sambesii
TGTTACGTCTTCTTTTTTACGCCCACTCCGCCTACAAAAACTGTCCTACATTCACAGATAAGAACTTTGTTTTAAATTAAAGTGAACATTCAATGAACATTGAGACCACGGTCTTAGTCAATGATGATCTTTTACAACAAATATTAGGACGTACCCAAAGGAATAATAATGAAGCGCTATCTAGACACGATAATGTACAAACGAAAAACATATCTATTGAAATGCTTGGTATCTTGTCTTCTGTCGATTTTTAAACTTTCATTTTGTCATACTGGGTAGTTTTTTAGTTCTAGCTTGTTTTCTACAACTCGCTATAATAAGAGGATGAGAAAAGCTAAAAATCAAAAAGAATGGCTATTTGGCAACACTGATAAAGGGGGGACAGCCAGCTCAGATCGAGGATGAGCAGAAAATCTGTATTGGAGATTGTGCTGCATTGCAGAATAGTATGCAAGTAGGCAAAGTATCTAACAGTTCATAGATATGATGCAACATTTTGTAATTATTTTTGATATGATATAATACGTATCATCTCAAGAGCTAGACAAGAAGTACAGAGTGAGCGCAATAAAAGGGCAAAATACGAAGTTCAATAAGTTAGATCGCGGCGAATTATTGCTGAGCGATTAGCGGCGGTAAGAAGATGAGGTTAGCGCGAAATGGACGTGAATTTCAGCAAGCCGTACCGTAGTCCTTGCTACTGCAACTATCTTTGCGAAACCCAAATAAAAACATCGTGGCCAAGCGAGCTCTGAACCTTGACCATCGCCTACTCGACTAAGCCTTTTCATTCGCCTGAAAAAGGCATCGTTCCCTTCAAAAACTTGCTGGCTCGCTCCTGTTAACTCTCCTCAACTTTTAGCAAGAAACCCAAAGAAAATATCAAAAATTTAGGCGGATATAAGGTGAATGTGAGGTAGATTCGAGAACATTCGAACAAGAACGCTGAAGCAATCTAGAGAAGGAACGAGCTGTGAATTGACGAATATTAATTTTTTTGACTGACTATAGAATTGACTATAGAATGTTTCAGCGTTTTTGATCGATTATTTATCAAATAAAGTACATGTAAACAACATCAACTTTTGAGTGGATACGGATATTGAAATTTCTGTTCCCTCAAATTTAAATTGAGTATTATTTGTTAGATTGGATTAAAGTTCATGTATGAGTGCTCCGCTATTTTTACACAAGAGCTTATTTCATAAAACTGTTGAGAATTGAATACTGAGAATTGAGAACTGCAGTCTCAACAATTTAATGAAACAGGGCAAATGCACATGGCCAGAGATGTGGAAGTACAGTGCTCCGGACTGACAATTGGGATTTAGCCTCTTTTCCATCCATCATCTTTCTTTATAATCATTGCTTGCTGAAAGAAGTTGAGCCACATTTTTAAGCTTCTGTCTTCTATGTGGTTGGTGAAACGTACATTCGCTCCTTCTCTGTTTCTTCATCTAGCTCTTCCTGCTACCTTCGAGTAGATAGGCGTTATCGTGGTAGGTTTGGTGATATGGACCTATGATCCCGCCAACTGACTATGCAATATGGATCAGAATGACATTCCTTCCCTATTGCTGTTTATCCCCCAAGTCTACCTGCCTTGCAAGTACGTATGTAGTTCCAGAAATACTAATTACAACAGCTGCAATTACAACAATTTAGCAAAACTGGCCGTTCGATACAGAGAAAATTGGTCATGATACGTATTACACATAATTATTCGTCGCTATCACTCATTTAATTATTCAACAATAGTTCACAATATTATATGTGTCTCGTGCTTTCACATTCTCTTGCTATTTTCACAGCGAGTTCAATTTCTTCTTCACTCAGAATGCCTGTATGTTTCAACGCTCGCAGCAGTTCTTCCTTGGCGTAGCCGACAAAGTAGTGCTGCAGAAAAGAGGGCAACCCTGTTCCTTTATCCGACGTGTGCAACGGTATTCGACATACTCCCAGCGTCTGAAGCACAATAAAAAAGATAGTCAGATAGTTTCATGGAACAGATCCATGTGCACAAATACTGTCCATATCTGACGAATTCAGGAAGGACATAACCAAGCACTCGTTCAATACCTCAAATCCATAGTGCTCGGCTTCGTGAGCGCCCCTTTCGATGTCGACGAACTTTTCTTCAGTGACCTCGCAGGCGTAAAGGTGCAAGCAGAAGCCAGAGGCCTTGTCGAGAAATGAGAAAACGTAATGATCATCGGTGATCAAATGATCGTTGCTTGTGTCAACATCGAGCTCTTCACGCAACTCGCGATTCACCCCTTCCAACCATGTCTCACCCGGATCGATGAAACCGCCCGGAAATCCAATCTTCCCATCAAATCGAATCGTCGCCTAAATTTTAAAACATATTTGATTTCGATTTCCAGTCGGTCACTTGAATCAAATGAGGACAGATATGGGCACTGCTTCGAATTTTGCATAAACTCCCTTTAAATGAGCGGTGTCAACTCCCTGACACATATATATACCAGTGTTCGTATGGGTAACAATAATTAATTCTCTCTACGACGTCGAAATTCGTGTAAACTTGCTAATTACGGACGATTATTTTAGCTTTAATTAGATAATTACTGTAACGAGCTATCAAAAAATTCATATTTTTGTGTAAGGGCTTGAAGCAATTTTATATAAAACGAAAAACTTCTTGGTACAATCACAGTAAGAGATTGAGTTAATATATGCCAATTACCGAAATCGAAACTGCATAATCGCAAACTGACCATTACAAGTGCTCTTGCTTGTTCAATATTTTTCGTACTGCTTCCGCTGAGAACGGTGCCATTCGATTTTGCGTATATAACCACATGCGCCGCATGAAGTCCAACCACTGCTTCTGCTTCTTCTTTAGTCAGTTCAATCATGTTAGCCTAACTGAAAAGATTACTCATTATTCATTGAGAAGGACCGTTGGAGAACTACATTCGTTGGTTGTTTTTTCAGTAATAGTTAATGCATATCCTTATTTCCACGAAATTCTGAGTACTGCCCTACCTGGCAATAAGCAGAGCGGTGATAGTTGTACTCTTGTTCCCACCGTGGACTAGTTTACTGACGGAATTATCGCATTTCCACGAAAGAACAAGAAGAAAAAGGTGCATTGGTCAGGGCATAGATCTCATCGACTATTTCTACATCCTTTCTACACTTATGTTTTGCTATAATAAGCACTCAGCTAGATACAATTTTGATAAACTTAAAACTACTGTAAAACTTCTCCTTGAAACGAATGCTGATCCTCTATAATCTATCGTGGAGAAGAAAATGTTTGTCTATCAAGGAAAAATCGTTATCTATTAGAATCTTTCGAATTTAGAACTGCTTTGATTTGTAAGAGGAAAATGGATAACTAGCCTCGTTTTAGTGTAGCAGGCGCAGTACAGCAGCGTTTGTCGATAAGAAACGAGACGGCTGAAATCAGTTTATATTTATGATCTTTCCATTTTCATGCAATCATCAAGAATGAATGGGGTAATGAAATAATTCTTGATAATTGCACAAGAGTCGCAGAACGCTGCGATTAAAGCATTAGAAGCCTAAACGTACGCGGTTAAGAAAGTGAACGAGAGTGTAGTAAAGAGCGCTGTAATTCTGGCCCGCTGGTGACGCGACGCACTAGCGTACGCTTGTAAAGACCCAACACTGCCCTCCTTTAATATTGTACGAGAATGAACACGTGGCACATATTGCATAACTACACGACAGCGAACGACGTTTGGCTAACTCGAAACGTCATAAAAGTGACGCAGTGATCTGTAAAGTGTATTCTGTAAAACCGATGAGTTGATGTCATAGATTATGTTTAGATTCTTGTTCATGTGGCAATTGAAAGAAAGAGATATGCAGAATTAAGCAGTTTAGAGAAACCTGTACTTTCTTGGACAAAATTCCGAAGCCAATAAAGTTGTTCATGTCATTAATCATCGTTCGATTTTTTAGCTAATCGCGAAAGCAAGGCAATTATAGTAAATGTTTTGTGTTCCTTGCTCTGAAAGACGCCATCCGTCATCTTTATCTTTTACCATCCATCGCTAACGCCAGTTTCATCACATTTTTTAAATTTTGTCGTAAATACCAGTATTAAGACTTGCATTTCATCTGTTTCTCTTTTGTAAATTGGCTCTTCCAGCTTGCTTCGGTTACACAGCCGTAGTCACAGTAAGTAGGTGGGATGAGCTTTCGATCCCACTAAGTGAGGATGCAAAATGGACTAGAATGATACCCCTTCTCTTTTGCTCGGTTTACCCGTGTCTGCTTCTCATGTACATCACAACTGACTGGTCAGTGTATTTCCACAAATAGTTATTACAACAGCTGCGATTACAGCAATTTAGCAAAACTGGCCGTCAAATACAGAGAAAATTGGTCATGATACGTTTTAAACATAATTATTCGTCGTTATCACTCATTAATTATTCAACAATAGTTCACAATATTATATTTGTCTCGCGCTTTCACTTTCTCTTGCCAATTTCACAGCGAGTCCAATTTCTTCTTCACTCAGAATGCCCGTATGTTTCAACGCTCTCAGCAATGCTTCCTTGGCGTAGCCAATAAAGTAATGCTGCAAAAAACAGGGCAGCCCTGTTCCTTTATCCGATGTGTGCAACGGTATTCGACATATTCCCATCGTCTGAAGCATCAAGGATAAAGACAGTATATAAAGGGGATGATGGTGGTTAGCGCACATTGAGATCAATAATTTAATAAGTCTGCGTATAATATCTCATGATTAATGCGCAACAATATGAAAAGCTAGTATATTTGTTTTCGTTTCGTGTGTTTTTTCGCTTGTATATAAGATCGCTGCACTCACTCAAAATTACCCTTAAGATGAAAATTTCTTAGCCTTGAATTAAGGTTTCGGCTTAGGTGACTCTCTGTCTGATAGATAACATGGGGCCTGTTTTATAAAGCTCAATATTTAATACTCCAAATCTCTTATAAAACAGAATTTTCTTAACTATTGAATACTGCAAAAGTTTCGTGGAACAGATCTACGCGCTTAAATAGTGTCATGTTTAACGAAATCACGAATGTCGTAACTAAGATATACTACCTCAGATCCATAATGTTCAGCATCATGAGCCCCTCTTTCGATGTCGACGAACTTTTCTTCAGTGACCTCGCAGGCGTAAAGGTGCAGGCAATTGCCAGAGGCCTTGTTCAGAAAGGAGAAAACGTAATGATCATCGGTGATCAAATGATCGTTGCTTGTGTCCACATCGAGCTCTTCACGCAACTCGCGATTCACCCCTTCCAACCATGTCTCACCCGGCTCGATCGTACCGCCCGGAAAGCCGATCCTCCCGTCGAACCGAATCATAGCCTAAATTTGCAATCAAATTTGATTTCAATTTCCAGTCGGTCACTTGAGTCAAGAGCCGGCAGACGAAGTTCTAATCAGATATTTGTTACATCGCGCAATAAGAAAAATTCTTATGTTTGTGTAAAGGCTTGAGGCAATTTTATACGCGATCAAAACGAAAAACTTCTTGATACAATCACAGAAGAGATTGAGTTATTATAGGCCAGTTACCGAAATTGAAATTGCATAATCGCAAACTGACCATTACAAGTGCTCTTGCTTGTTCAATATTTTTCGTACTGCTGCCGCTGAGAACGGTGCCATTCGTTTTTGCGTATATAACCACATGCGCCGCATGAAGTCCTACCACCGCTTCTGCCTCTTCTTTAGTTAGTTCAATCATGTTAGCACAGCTGAAAAAGGTTACTTATTGCTGGTTTAGAGAGATATTACACTGATAACAGTCATTAGCTGGTTTTTCTTCAATAATTACTCACACTGTTTGATTTTCACGGAAGTTTGCATATTGTCCTATCCCATGATCACTTTAACGGTATCCGTCTTGTACACGCCCTGGGGTAGTTTACTGATGAAACTGTCGAATTTCTACGAAAGAGCGGGAAGGAAGTAATATAATGGGCTAGGGGATTGAATCCATCTACTAATTTTACTCCATTACTGCACTCAAGTTTGCTCTATTACGCACGATTAGATACAATTTTGAAACATTGATGTAAAACTCTATAATAAACTTATTAATAAACTGCGAAAAGGGTATTAGCAGCGTAATGGGAAGCAGTTAAGAAAGTGAACGAAAGCGTAGTAAAGAGCATTGTTCCGCTGGGCTGTTGATAAAGCGGCGCACAAGCGTATGCTTGTAAAGATCCAAGACTGCCCTCCTTTAATATTGTACGAGAATGGACACGTGGCACATATTGCATAACTACACGGCAGCGTACTACGTTTGGCTAACTCGAAACGTCATAAAAGTGACGCAGTGATCTGTAAAGTGTATTCTGTAAAACAGATGAGTTGATGTCACAGATTATGTTTAGATTCTAGTTCATGTGGCGATTGAAAGAAACAGGAAGACAGGATTCAACAGTTCTAAGAAACCTGTACTTTCTTGGAAAAAAACCAAACCGATAAAGTTGTCCGCGCTCTTTGCCATCATTCGATGTTACAGATTCGATGTTACGATAACTCTAGGGGAAAGAACAATGGAATATTTTCGTTCGATATCAAGCTTTGATTAACAGTTAATCAGACAGATTGGATTGAATACCAACAACTTGATAGACCGCCAATAACTAGACGCCACAAATGGATTGTCAGCGAATTTCGCTGTCAGTTTCCACATTGTAGAGTTGATAAAACAGATTTAAAAATGTAGCCGTTTTAGTCGAAGACGAGCCGAGGGAGTGCTACTGAGAAATGATATTTTCAGCCCTGCAAAACCGGTTGGCGGTCATTTAATACGCTTGCTGTTGATCTGGTTTATTCAGTTTCATAGTTTCTTAACCGCTGCTTGAATGTCGATCATTTATCTCGCTTGTACCGTTTTCTTGCGCAAACGGCAATGCCCAATGAAATCTTGACAATCGCACAGCTGACCGGTGGTGTGCATTCGATGTGTGAAGAGAGTAAACGATCGTTAAAATTACACGTCGAGCGAAATCGAGCGATCTACCAGTCACACTACAGTGCAAATTTCTGAGCTGAGTATCAAAACGATAATATGATATCAGTGCGGGTAGATCGCTTGATTTTGCTCGACTTTAAAATCACAGTTTTATGGACAGTGCAATTTTAATTATGACCATATTTTTGGTATAGTCAGGTGATCATTCAAATTTAAGGAGTTGATGCGCAGGTCTTAGCTCTCGTGTCTGTCATACGGTAGTTTTTGCCTGCGTATCGCAAATACGCAGCGACACGCTGAGCCACACGTTGCGCCGCCTGACGCGAACTACCTCCGTTTACGTCATTCAATTGTTGAAGAATCCACTACACCTTTGGTTGTGGGGCACAAAATCAGGACAAAATGGACTAAAGTAAATTACTATAGTCGAACTACAACGGCCGCTGGTTCTTCGCGCGATTTTTCCCTTAGATTATACTTTGTACCCTGAAGTCTGCTTCAGCCTGAATTGTTGCAGACGTCATAATTGTCGATAGTTGTTCACTACCATCAAATGTCGAGCGTCACGTTGTGCAATTCGATTATTGTTCCGGCATAGAAGTCTGCCTCTTCCTGTAGCAAATATATTCTTGCTGTGCTTAGATCTCTGTGATGTGCACTCTAGCAGAAAACATGGACACTACTTAATTATCCGCGTTTTATGGTAAAGATATTGCAGATAATTAAGAGTCATAATGAAATACTTGTGGAGCGTGGCAAATGAGTTATCTGCTAGATGGGAGAAGTGTAACCTACTTTACAGCGCTAGTTTTTCGAATAGATGTGATACAGGGGTGAATGCTTTTGGTGTCTGCGATTAAAGTGCAAATCTCGCAAGTACGCGAGTAGGGTGTGTAATGGCCCGGTTCTCAGCGTCGTCCTTGGCGTGTTTCTTGCTCCCGTCGGACGACAAAAAACGCGTGAGAAATGCGGGTATGCGCGATTCTGATGCTGTCTCTTTGTTCCTTGTCCTCAATCTATCGAGGTCATTTTGGCACTTATCCAGCAAGTAGATATTCATGATACCATATTTAATATTGCTCTTTTTATTAGCTTATAACTTTTTGAATTCTACCAAATTTCTGCGCAACATGGAGGGAATGTAGGAGTTTTCATGGCCAAGATTTAGTGAAATTTGATTCTTGGCTCTGTGAAATGCAGTAGATAATGTCATAAATTTTGGAACTCTGTGACCTTTAGAATAAACCTTTATTTCTCTCAGTTAAATCACGAAAAGCTATTCAATGTTTGTCAGAAAGGTTGCATTCTCTCACTATTCTTTATTTAAATTGCTGAAAGTCGCGATTACAAACAGATGGTATCAACTTGGACGTCGGTTTAGTCTGAACATTGCATCCATTTCGGATATCATCATTATTATCTTTGCTAGATACTTGAGTTAGCTGCTGTAAGAACAGCCATAAATTGAGTACATCAATTTACTATCTATCATGTAATCCATATAAAAATTGCGTCTTGCTCTAACTATGCATTCACGTATGTTATCTCGCGACTATCTCGCGAGGATGACAGTGAGAAAATAGTATTAGGTCCTTTTGAGTGTCATAGTAAAATGTGAATAATATCACGAATAATTGTAGTGTACCGAGCAGCCGGCACGCTTTGCGCGGAGGACGGCATTAAGTGAAAGACAAAGGTACTTCGTCGCGTTGAACAGCACGCGACATGGTCGGAAGTCTCATTCACCGGCCGAGCAGCCCGACTAATCCGGCTGTTCGTCGGCTGCTCTCCTACCTCAAGGGTGGCTCCACTGATAAAGTTCGTTTGCCGTTTATTTCTTCAATTTACGCTTGCACTTCATTTTAAGAGATCGTAGCGTATTTAAGAGATTTACTTTTTTATCATGTATCCTTTTATGTGCGGGCACCACCGCCCTTTTTAATAGATGTGAGGTTGTCGGAGAACTGTTATTGACAAATGATTACAGGACTAATTGGTCTCTCCTTTTGCGCCACGATCGTATTTGCTCGCTTCAGCGTTATACTGAAAAATTGTTGTGCTTGAAACGAAAATTTGCATGCGTTAAGCACAAATGGGCAAATCTAATGAATTTTTCTGCAACGCAACTCGATTACTTTTATTCACGTTCTCTTGTGCAGTGTGAGCTTAGCATTGCGCGAATAACGGAAAGTGATTGAAGATCTCTTATATCAGAGTTTGTTGCAACAGATATCACTGTGTGATTGATTGAATCTTCTCGCTTTACTAAAAAACGCCAGTAACGTGAGGGGAACATGGACACGAGCAGAATTATTTGAAGAATATTCATAAAGATTTCTGTTTGTTTGCAGGAAGATGATAAATGGCGTGAAAAAGCAGTCAAGAGTTTGGTGAAGAAACTGAAGAAGTCGAAAATGCTGGACGAGCTCGAGAAGGCTCTGTCCACCGCTGACACCCACACTGAATGCATAACCATTCTTCGGTACGCTTTCTTAGCCTTCTCGTCAAGTGCTGCCTTGTCGTCCCTCTGACCGATGAAACCACTGCCTCAGCCCCTCTCCGCCGTTTTCCGTTTTGAGCGTTCCTATTCTCCTTCTTGAATACGCAAATGAAACGAAATTTTCGTTCGTGGCTCGCAATCGTCTAAAACTTTACCGCCTTACCGGTGACTATATCATATGGAATGCGAATAGGGAAAATGCTAACGTTACGAAGAGTTGTCTTTGCGCATCGTCTGTAAGCATTTGAGATGGCAAGATATCTGTTCATAATATCTTCCATACATTCAAGTCATCTATATTAAAGGCGACATTAAGAAGCATTTAAGAGCAAGTGAGTCGTACTATTAAAAGTAATCCAGTAAAAGAGACGATGCGGTTTTTTCGATCGCGTCTCGTAGGTTGACAAGAGGCGATATCTTTCAAGGTCGCGTATGTTGCTGTTAATTTATTACTGCGTGAAAAAAGGGGAANAGAGAGAGAGGAATGCGAGCGCACGCATCTGACTAAACGGCTGGCATGAGACGAGTTTTTCTCTCTTTCAGCTCTTTGGACGGCCGACTGCAGGTGTCCCAGCGGAAATGCGTACCGCACGTCGTCTACTGTCGAATGTGGCGCTTTCCCGGTCTTCAGTCGCATCACCAGCTGCGTCCCGTCGCCCACTGCAAGTACCCGTTTGCTCGCAAACTCGATCAAGTCTGCGTCAATCCATACCACTTCGACTTGGTCGACGACCCTACCGCAAGTATGTCGGCAGTTATAGCCGTTTAACTTTGTAATCCTTGCCATTCAATTTCGTTAATTTCCCCTCCATTTTCGTAAACTTACCGCTATATTTCGTTGACGATTTTAAGAAATTAAATGGCAGCAATTAGAGTAGAATTTCTCAAAGGTTCATGCACAAATGACTTTGTCTCAGCGAGTTCTAACGATTGAGTACGACTGCCAAACCAAATAAAAACTGGAGAAATTAGAAGCCTCGGTGATAATAAAGTTGAAGAACTGAATCTAAAAGTGAAAATGTGTCCAACAAGAGTGGGCACATGTTCTGCGTTCCACCGACTGTGCATGAACTTTTGAGACAACCTAATATCAGTTTTTTTTGCTCGCTCTTTCTGTGCGCGGGCTGCGATTTGATGGAGCGCAATCACATGACGCATGGTTCATGGCGCCAGTTTAAAGAGCGATCGAAGTCACGCGAAGA
>NIUQ01005505.1:0-10617 GCA_002796945.1 Plectus sambesii
ACACAGTAAGCAAAATCATTCTAAAAGGCTGCAATTTCTGAAGCATTGCCAATATTAATATCAGTTAAGCTTTTTGCTGCCGCAAAACTACCAGAGGGTTTAGAGAGTACGCGATTATTGCGCGTTGTAATGGATTATTCGTACGACAACAATTTGTCGCGCAAAACTATTTGGAAATGTTAAGGGGGAAAGCGCCGAAACATTTTCGCTTATAAAAGGGTTAAGCTTAGCCAATGGGAGCGCAAAGAGCCTTAAGGAAGGATTAAATAAAAATAGAGGTACAAATACGTTTGACGTAATAACAAACCCTCAAAACAGAGGGTGGCATATTGTCGACATGTCAAGTTGATGTTGAGCGACAGTCAGTCGATGTGGTTGTGGTAGCAGCACGGCCAAAGCATACTGTGGCGGCAAGCAAGAGAGGAAACACATCTGAATCTGTGTGCATATTTCTTTCATCAAGGCGCATAACCTTCTGTCATCTTAGAATATTGCTTTAATAAATTTAACCAGTAAATTCTACGGTTGCTCAACGGCAGCTTGCCACTGAAAAACTACTTTCCTATTTCAGGTGTCAACACGGATACTGAAGTCAGTTTCCACGATCTTGAAAAAGGCTTCTTGAAATATCAGGACTTTGATAGCAACCCACTCAGCAACACAATGGTGTTCAGTTTCCGAACTGATCAGAGTGACGCCATGCTTGTCTATGCCCACGACGAGAACTATAACTTCGTACAGGTTCATCTGTGGGAAGAAAACAAAGTTTCTCTAACACTGAATAATAATCGAACTGTACAACGGTGCACTATTGTTGCCGAAGCTGGAAAAGGTTGGTTCTTATATTTTGCCTTATTTTGTACCGCTTGCATCTCTCGCAGAAGAGATATAAATTTTGCAAGTGCAACGTTGCTAGTGTGAAAAGTTGTTAAATGGCTCGTATTTAGTAAATATAAGCGAGTAATCCACATCAGACGCTAATTATATGTAATGACGCGTTTTTATTCGGTTGAATGAACCTTGTTCCTGACTTCTTTGTTATTCAATGCGCAAATTAACGTTTTTTTAGAATTCAGCAACATGGAGTGGAATCAGGTGCTCATCGTCTACGGAGAGAAGCACACGTCACTCTTTGTCGATCGCCTTATGTGCATCATTGATGGCGCTCATACACTCTCTAGCTCCTACATTACTAGCTTCACTGAGGGCCTCGATTTGTGTAAATAATTTCACATAAGCGTCTCACAGAGAGAATATTGTAGTTCTTTAGTGACGGTCGACCCCCCGGTACTGCCTGTGGCGCCAAGCGTCCTGGAACCGTATACGATGCTCCTTGTCGGCGGTTTGCCACGATCACGGGGGAGGAATTTCCGCCGACTGAAGCGCCAAACGTCGCGCTCGTTCTACAACACCGAATACCCATCAATCCTTGGTTGCATGCGGGGTTTCAGAGTTGGCAATGAAGTGGTCGACTTGCAATATGGAGGAATTCGTCCGGATGATCAGTGTTAGTGCGATTTGATGGCATGCAAACGGACATGGGGTCGCTGAGTCTAACAGGCTCAGTCATTAGTTAATTTCATAAATTTATTGTAAATGTGAAATGTCGCAATGTGATCACATTTCTACATTGTCATCACTCATTTGTTAACAGAATGTGTGATGACAATACAGAAACATAATTACATTTTTTATGTTTTATATTTATAATCGTTTCATGTAACTGGCCCGAGAACGCAATCAAAAGCTGTTCCTCTGCGATTCCTAAAATAATTTCAAACTACTGCAAGTTTTCAGACGCCGTACGTATTGGTTGTAACACGAAGTGCGACGAAGTAACCTGTCACAACAGCGGTCATTGCACGGTCGATTGGCAGAATCTCGATCCGAACGCGATGAACTCAGTCGCTTGCGATTGCAGCAAGACATCGTACTTTGGCAGCTCTTGTTCTGAAGGTAATTTGTGCTAAATTTAATAGGCCGCGCTACCGAACACAATCTTGAATGCATTCAGACAAAGGCCTTACTTTCGAAGGGCAGGCGGCGTTCGTTTTTGACATGGTTCCCATCCTCGAGCGACTTTATTTGCCGACGAAGCGAGAGGGCGACAGCTTCAACTTCGCCTTCGTCTCTGCTGTTGATCAAGTACAGGAACACTCGCGCTACCTCGCTGTTCTTCAGTTCGCACACTCATTGTAATTCCTCAAGTACAGTACAATCAAATGCAGAAAACGTTTCTTTACTTTAAGAAAACTGGAGATTATTCTCAACAAGAATGGCTCGGTGAATGCCGCATTAATCCTCCCCCCACTCGACACACAGGTCTTCACGTTCCTCGGCAATTACTCTGATGGTTATCGGCATTTTATCCAGACGACGTTCCGAGACAAGTCAATCACCGTCATTGTAAGACATTTTTATTGTGGCTTACACGCAGCAGTCTGCTTCACAACCGCTGGCCGAGACAAATTTCCCGATCACTTACTTGTTTTATGCAATTTATCATTCCATATTTCGGGAATAAACGAATATAAAAGCACGTCGCTATTACTACTCCATCCAAAGATTTTCTGGCATTAATGTTCAATGTAACATAAACTTGCCACATCCTTGGGATCCCAGCGGGATAACGTTATCAATTTTTCGTGTAACTCTTAGCGTGCTGGTTAACACCTTGCCGGCAGTGTCGCCGACTCTGGAATATGAAACAGCTATTAGTGATCGAAAAGCTCGTGTGTTATCAATCAGTTTTCGATAATTCTCCATCCGTTGTAATTCCCTTTTTGCTCTTAGGTTGATTCCGTCAAGCACATCTTCAGTCCATATAACTATCAAGTTACACTAGAAACAGTGGAAAAGATTTACCTTGGAGGTTTCGAGACTACGAATAAAATCGGTAGTGCAAAAAACTTCATCGGCTGCATGTCTAGTAAGCTGCATAACAATGCACTAAACAGTTATCGACTGGATTAAATTATAGACGCCGACTTTGACTTTCATCTGGGAGATCGATTCCGGTTCACACCGATGGAGTACTACCGCAATACGGGCAGCAAGTTCGCAGAGTTCGCCTCTACCGTACCCAAGGAAGAAACATTGGCCATTGCTCAATGTGCGAATTTCAAAGTTCCCATTGCCCTTCCACCGCCGCCGCGAACCGTTAACATGCCAGACTGGGAGACACCATTCGAACCCCAGAAATATAGTCGAACTCTTCGCTAATTCTCATAACTCTGGTCTTCATACGAATTTTTTTAAACACTTTGCTTCTTTGTCAATTATTTTCTGCTTAAAGTGCTTATAATCATGTATACCATTTATCCAAAATTGCTTTTGCTTTATTTGGCGATAGGAAAGAATACTGTGCATTATAGAATAACTAATTGCACCTGCCTACATTTATGGACTGAATGAGTGCGATGTAACAGGACTTTATTTGCTGATTTTCGACAAGTTGTTTTAAGTAAAGTGAATTCGAATACTTTTTGCCGACTGTGCCAAACCATTCTCGATATTTACAAAAAATTCTATCTTATACTGGAAAAAAAAGGGTGCATTGAGGCTTCAGCGTATTGCGACGACTTTCGACATGCTATGAGAACAGTTTTTTCTCAGTGCTAATATAACATAGGAAGCAGGCAATGACGCACTGAATTCGTAATTTTCTTGGACGCGGATTGGAACACGAAGAGAGATTGAAATTCTTTGAACTGCAACTCGAGAATACAGATTCTTTGATCGTTGCATGTCAAGCCGCGCATGCTAATTTCGTAAAGGTGAACGGCTAGAATGCAGGTAGTGTGTACTATCTCTATTGATCGACGACTTTATGGCCACCATAAAAATGCACACATGCGCCTTTTTCCACTTCGATAGCAAAGCAATCTCAGTAGCAATGTGCAATTACTCAATGTATGCGGTAGTATAATGTTTACTGCATTTATTCTCTTACTTTCCTCCGTCATTATTTACTCATGTCAGTCAGCATGTCCTCCAGGCGCAGACTGGCGGCCGTCAATCGCTGATTCAAATATATGCTATCTTATCATCGCGACAACAATGAAAAACTGGATCGAAGCCGAAGCGTTCTGTAATAACATCGCGCTCAACGTCCATCTTGCCTCCATTAATTCAGAGGTCGAATCAGTCGAGCTCAATGGTAAATATGTATTTTTGCTAAACATAAATGAAAAATATTAAATATTTTCAAAAATTGCTGATGCTTATATTTCCCGCTTCGGTCTCAGTTGTTCAGTGGACAGTGAACTTTTGCAGAATTGTTTGCTCAGTGTTTTATTGAGTCGAAAACGTCAACAAATGAAGGTTCAGTTTTAGACGCAAATATGTCGACTTCATTGTCGTATGCTGCTATATATTAAACATATTCGCTATATTACACAGTTGTTTCGCCGATCGGTATAATTGTCAACAATATGGGTTTAATTTTCAGCGCTAACCTTCAATACTGCCGGCAGTTCATCTAGCGACCAAGTGTGGATTGGTGCATCTGATTCCCATGTGAACGGCCAGTTTTTATGGTCCGACGGCAGACCGTTTCAATACAGTAAATGGCAGACAGGTAAGAATAGCTCAGTGGTTGCTTTGATCTTCACGCTTGTAATTAATTTTAATAGACAAATTATCTCAAATTGAATAAGGCATTTGAAGGAGAATCTTGTCAAACTGCTAGTTGACGCCTAAAAGTATGCGTTCAGTTATTTTGAATCCGAATGTTGCAATAGTTTCGATGAAAAATAATATGGGATTGGCATCAACCCCAAATACCATTTGCACTATCCGCCCAAAATGGAGTCCAGCATGTCTTCCAGCATGTCTAAAATGGTTTTGACATCTCAATTCGCAATTTTGATAAGTGTTGATTTCCTTGTGTTGTAATTTTTGGTTCAATGTGTAATTTAGGCTGTTTTCTTCCCTTTCGGTGAGAGCAAAGTTTTTTAAATAAAAGAGGGAGAGCTTACCGCAGTGTATTAAATATGCGAAATTCTCATTCAGCATCATCTCATACATATTTTTTTTTGATGAACTTGGTTAAGTCGAACCATGGATAATTTGAGCTTTTTGCAATAGTTCTATTGATATCTCTTTACCTAAAATTTCATATAATAAAAGGGCACTTTTTTACTTATTTTTATAAAGTGAGCTTTGATATACTTCCTGATTCCTTATTAGAATACTTTCTGGCACTCAGGCGAACCCGACTTGCACTACCAGTGTGTTTCGTCATCGTGGAAAACAAGTAGAAGTTGGAAGACGACAGACTGCAGCATCAAAAACAGCTTCATTTGCAAAAGCGACGCTGGATCAATACCTACCACGAGCAAGCCTATCACGAGCGCGTCTTCCACGAGCGCGTCCACCAAGAGCGCGTTAACAGCAAGCATACCTACCACGAACGCGCCTACCATGAGCGTGCCTTCCGCTAACGCATCAACAGCAAGCATACATACGACAAACGCATCTACCAAAATCATACCTTCCACGAACGCTCAAACTGCAAGTATGCATATCACAAGCATGTTCATCACAAGCATATCAACCACGTGCGCGCCCATGTGCACCACTGGTTAGTTTAAAAAGAATTTAATTTCAAATTTGTTTGTATGTTCTTTTTTACTTGCGACGCTACTGTTTTATAGCTTTTGCTTTGAAGAATGCATCTTAGCGGTTGAACCTGAGTTACATGACAATTCGCGACAATTGAGCACTATCATTCAAAAATATTCTTTCTGACTCATCCTTGCGCTTACTCTGTTTTCATTATATGTAAAACTTGACAATTTTTCCAATTTTTCCGGCAAAATATCTTGGTCTTACATAAGCTGAAGTTACCCTAGGATTAGTACTCCAAAGATGGGATATCCAACGACGCTATACAGTATCAAACTTCGACATGTACGGGCACTTTCAAACCGTTCTGGCGCAATTTTCGTAAATCTCGATCCGAATTATCACAGAATGAAAATTTTCATCAAAGTCTGAAATCTTTTTTAGACTATTCTAGTACATAGTGCACAGAATAAGTCCGTCTAAAGCCACGGACGCACGAAACAAAACGCGAGCAGTAATAATTACACTTCAAAATTAATCACAAGGCCGATTTAGAAGTCTCCGTTCCATATATTTTTGTTTAGCTCCACAATCGGAAACTACGAAGACAGGGCAAACTAGAGGGTCATCAACATCGGAGTCATCAACATCGGAGTCATCGACATCGGAGTCATCAACATCACAAACATCAACAGCAGGATCGACAGCAGTTTCTATGACAACCTTATTATCCACAGCTACGAATTTAACGACAACAGGAACGACAACTAGTGACCAAGCAACGACAGCAGAAACAACAACTAACAGCGAAGCAACGACAGCAACTTCATCCATTCCGACCACAACGCCACTTTATTCTTACCCCTGTCTCAGAGATATAGCCATTGCAATTGATCTTTCAACTGCAATAGATACAGTGGCAAATGCAGAAATGGTAACCAATCTTTGTATTTTTGGATCATCTTAAGATAAAATTCTACTTTAGGAAGTCGCGTTTATTAGTAACAATCTAATAACCAATTGGACGCTAGCATCCAACAACGTTCAGGTTGCTCCTCTATTCTTCCAAGATGCAGTTCTTATCACTAACGATACACCATATCTCAATGACACGGCTACTGTAAACTCCCGAATGAATTCAATTGTTCAAACATTCCCAATCGAAAATACTCCAAGTCTAACGAGGTACGAACGCACGCGGTATCGAGCAGCTGATTTGAAGAGAGATAAGCTCTCAGTTTAAACTAGCTATTATTTATAGTAATAGTTCGATCCTAAAAAAGCACTTCCTTGTCTCAGATTCATATAGCTGTTATAGAACGAGGCGTATAAAAATTTTAGTATTTTTTTTCATGAAAGAGACAATCATTGCTGACATCTTAATCTTGACACTTGTGTGAGCAATTTCAGCCTACTGACGACGTATGGACAAAATTATCTAACCGCTGCTGGAGGCGAAAACGCAAGGGATGGCGTTCAAAAAACTCTAATCATTCTTTCAGCGTCAGCGTAAGCAGTACACTTTGCAAGACGAAATTTGTAAAGAAGTCCTACGATTACGTTATAGAGACCTATCAGATGTATATTCAGCTGCTGCTGTAGCAAAAGGATTTCAAAGTGTTACAATTATTACAATCGGAATCGAACCGAATGTAGCGTCATCAAGCCAACTGGAGCCTATATCTTCCGGAACTGGATTTGCATTTTCGGCCAGTTTGAACAACTTGGCTTCTTTAGCATCACAAGTCGTGTCCGCAGTCTGCATGCAGCGTTTGTATTAATTTTTTATACTTTCAGCAGCTTACTGTGCCATTTCAGTGCCAGCTCCACCACTCGTAACTTAAGGGTACTCGAGTAATATGCGACATACAAATTGTTCATTTGCTTGTGTTGCTCTCAATAGATTAACTCTCTAATGATTAAATGTTGCTCTAACATGTGAAATTTCAAGTCAAATTCGAAAGTTAATGGGTTTCAGGATATGTAAACATCAAAGAGTACAGAATAGAAGATGTCGATATAGCCATTCTAATTTACTTTATTTTATTTTAGGCGAATACGAAAGCTCCACTGTCAGTACTACTAGAGCAGAATATAAGACTTCTTCCATCAGCACAGCAGCAACAGAGTATGAAACTTCTACTCTCAGCACAACAGGAACAGAATATAAAACCTCCACTATGAGCACAGCAAGAACAGAAGACGGGACCTCTTCCACCAGCGCAACAATAACAGAACATGGCACATCCCCCATCAGCACCGCAGGAGCAGAATACGAGAGCTCATCCATCAGCACCGCAGGAGCAAAATACGAAAGCTCCACTGTCAGCACAATAGGAACTGAATATGGAACTTCTCCCAGCAGCACAACAGGAACAGACGACGGAATCTCATCAAGCAGCACAGCAGCAACAGAATATGAAACAACCTTCATCAGCACAACAGGAACAGAATATGAAAGCTCATCCATTGGTACGACAGGAACAGAACTCGAAACCTCCTCCACTAGCACAACAGGAACAGAATATAAAACCTCCACTGTCAGCACAGCAAGAACAGAATATGATAGCTCATCCATCAGTACAACAATAACAGAATACGTAAGCTCATTCCTCAGTACGATAGGAACTGAGTATGGAACTTCTCCCATCAGCACAACTGGAACAGACGACGGAATCTCATCAAGCAGCACAGCAGCAACAGAATATGAAACAACCTTCATCAGCACAACAGGAACAGAAGATGGAACTTCTCATATCAGCACCACTGGGACTGAATATGAAACTTCTTCCATCAGTACAACAGGAACAGAATACGAAAGCTCATCACTCAGTACAACAGAGACAGACGATGGAATCTCATCAATCAGCACAGCAGCAACAGAATATGAAACAACCTTCATCAGCACAATGGCAACAGAATACGAAACTTCATCCCTCAGTACAACAGGAACAGAATATGCAACAACCTTCATCAGCACCACTGGAACAGAATATGAAACTTCTTCCATCGGCACAGCAGCAACAGAATATGAAACCTCCACTGATAGCACAACATTAACAGGTCGGAATGAAATTGTTACTTGTTTCATTATAGTTCTTGCGTACCAGAGCAACAAATTATCCTTCTACTGCAATCTATAAACGTTTCAAAGTTAATTATGTATCCCACTGTGGAACCCAATATTTCTCTGTTTTTTGGTACTATGATCGTTAAACATTGCTTTAAGATGAAAAATCTGAAGGTAGTTTTGAGGGTTGATTGGCTTGAGTAACTAAGAACATAAAGGGCTGAAGAATAAAGATATGTTTTATCTTCTTCAATATACTCGGCTTTTTTCAGATGAATGCAGAAGCTCTTCCATGGGCACAACAGGAACAGGTTCGAATCAAATTCTGTTATGTATTTTTTAGCTCTTGTGCTCCGATCAACTGATAATCCTTCCATTGTAATTTATTAACGTTTAAAAATATATCATGCATCCCAGTGAAGATGCCGATTATTTCTCCGAAAGTTGACAATGTGATCATAAAATATTTGCTGTAATATGAGAAATCAAAAGACAGGCAAAGGTTAACTGGTTCGTATAATAAGACCGTATAGCGTTACATCAAAGAGATGTTGATTTAGCATTATCATACATTCTTATCTCTTTTTCAGATGACTACAGCACCGCCTCGACTGGCATAACGGGAACAGGTCGGAATGAAATTTTTATTTGTGTCATAATAGCTCTTGCTACCCACACCAACGAATAAATCTTCCACTGCAGAAGCTTAAAGAAGTATCTGAACTGGAATCTGTTCTATCTGAACATGACGACCCCCACAGTAACTTAGTGTCTTGGAGGGAAAGTCATGCAGCCTTTAACAACTTTAAAGTCTATAATCAGAGGTAGTCAGCGTCAACCTGGTACCTACTGAGTTGAAGGTCAAAATGATCACAAGTCCAATTCCTTATTGCTAAAGGGGGTTCAATATTCTTTCAGATTCTCATGCCTACCTCTGTTCTTATCAGCCGAGCGCGGTAGCGCTCGGCCTCGTTCTTAGTTACTTTTGTATGCGCGCGGATTTTCGTGATCGGTTTTCAAGTGATAGCTCGCGAACCGCTGGACAGAATTTGACGATCTTTAGCTCAAAAGATCGGTTGCAGTGGTGCAAATCCACCTGTAAAAAATATCGGTATAAAATTCGACGGTTTTCTCGCTATCCTCGAAATCTCGTGTTCTGGCTGGGTAGCTGGCTGGCTGCGCACGTTTGAATTCGCGCCGACTCACATTGTGCTATTGGTCACATTTTTGTTACTTAGCAACACTTTTGCGAACAGTAGGCGGAGCTTCGCCTGTCGGTGCGGTCAGTTCACTGTTCGTAAGCAAAAGAGGCGATGACGTAATGTACGGACAGTGACGTAACAAGCGAGCGAGTGCAATAGGTGGCATTCTGTCAAAACCGTTCACTTCGACTATTGCGAAATATTAAACGTCGCGTAATCTGTTTTGAGCGAGCGCGCATTGTTGCGTCCGTGTGCGTCTCGAACAGCGGTCACTCTTTATCGACTAAGCGCTATCTCTTTTTATTCACGGACGGAATGGTCATTACGCGCAGTCTTTTCTGCAATATTTATGGGCGCGATTGCAGCTTCTGTATTTATGACAGTATTCCGCTAATCGGCCGAGCGCGAAGCGCTCGGCCTCGTTCTTATTCCAGGTATTAATTTTAATTCTCTATTCAAATAAAATAAACTCTTATAGTAGGAATTAGGTTTAATGGGAATTCTGTATTACTAACAATATGTTAAGGTACCTTCGGTCCCTTAGAAAGGGAATGATATTAGTCTGAAAAAGCTAAAGGTTCCCTTTAGAAATACTTGCTCGTTCTTATTTACTTTTCCCAACTGTTTTCTAGAAAGGTAATGAAATAGGAGTGGCTAATATTGGTCTAACTTGCTCATAGTCTTGATGTCAGTAGGTTGCAGTTGCGGCGCTTCGCGCCACAACTGCAACCTACTGATATCAACACTTGAGTAATACGGCGCTTCGCGCCGCAAGAA
>NIUQ01005506.1:0-10664 GCA_002796945.1 Plectus sambesii
TCTGTCGCGTAGTTGCGCGTGTGCAAAACTATACTTATGCATTCAATGTATTTGCTGTGCAAATGTTCAAAAAGCAATGGTAGCGTTCGACAGTGTTGTTGAACGACACCAGGTTCACTCTACCCGTGACAGCGGAGAGCGGATCGAGTTCCCATTGTATCCCATACTTGCTCACCATGAAACATCCACCTTTCAAGAAATTAAATATACAGTCGGAACGTCGTTGAGGCTAATGGAGTTGCAGACTCAAACAGAATCACATAGCTTTACTTTTTTTTTTTTTTTTTTTTTTTTTTTAGCGTTTGTACCGCTATTCGCGGTGTCCGCTTTAGCGGCTGTCCCGCAGGGTGGCGGGGTCCGCTCTTATGACCCGTAGTCGCTAGGCGACACTGAGCCATGGTTGATGCGACGGAGAAAGCATCGGCCGGCCTGTCGCGAGGGCCTGTCGCCGGAATCACATAGCTTTACTGGTTTGTAAAAAAGCCTCAGCTCTCATTCCCAGCGGTAACTTTGAGTCTCTTTTGTACCAATTTGCATTTAGTTACTCTGGTCAAAATTTTTGCTCTTGTGCAATAACGAACTCATTAATATACAGTGAGGACTCATATTATCGGCTGCTCAGCCCGTCGATAGCCAAGTGATAGACGAGGACTGAAACCGTCATTAAACGAGCTTATTTCTGAAGGAGATCATATCGCATCAGCGCTAACTCTCAACAATGGTCTTTATTATCTTATGTGGCACTTGAAATAATGCATTCCAGCTACCTTAGTTAGGCAATGTATGGTTTCGAGAAATCTTGCAGTTATTTACCAACGTGTATATGTGCTACAGCAAAAGCATCGCTACTGTAGCGCTCTTCAGCGCATGACGAACGGGCAACTGAAGCACTAATGCGTGTTCATCGAAACTGAAGAAGTTGATATAACTCATTTATATATGATGAAAAATAAATCAATTGCAAACACAAACTGTACGCTCTGATTTCTAAACCGCTCGAATTTTGTTACTCCGATCTGACAATCATACTGCAGATATTGTTTATTTCTCAAATAACCTCGACAAATATCATATCTTCAATAAAGCTTCCCAGAGCATAGCGATTCGAAAATAATACTTGAACATAAACCTTAATTTTCCATCTAGCTTAGATAGGGTCTATATAAAGACTGAATATTCAGTACTCTCAACGTATTTATAGAATGAAAGGGAATAAAAATTCTTAAGTCACAACAATCAAAGCGCCTTGGTCAGTAAAATAGTGTCAAAGGGAATACAATGACACCAAGGGAGATTGTGCGCCTAACTTTTAGAAGTCAACACTATCTGTCTAAAGCATTAAGTGGTATTGGCGATTTAACACAGCCGCTTGCTGAGTTTTCCGCTAAAATTTCATAGTTATTAAAGCAGCACTTTGTTGATTATTGACGATAAACTACATGTAGCTTTAATATTTGGCAGATGAGTTCAGTATAGTCTCTTTCACTAGTTTGAAAAATCATATCGGGACTTGGAGCACTTTATGTTTCCAAGTTGCTACCGTCTCATATGCCTGTGCTTTCACTATTCCACAAAGAACAGATCGTGACGTGGAGTAGATTTATTAAAGCCGCCATCGACATGAATGTGCTGGCCGGTGACGAAGCCGGCTGCACTGCTTGCCAGAAACGCCATCACACGGGCGACATCTTCAGATTCACCGACACGGCGCAGTGGATAGTCCTTGGCTGCCGCATCCATAAACTGCAAAAACCATGCCATAGAAAACCATGAAAATATTTTTAAATAACTGTTAGGCCAGCGACATGACTATGAGTAATTGTAAGCAGCCGATAAGAGAGCTCTCTTAACATTTATGGAACATATATTTCGGAGAAACAACACGGATTAGTCTACATATTATAACTGCCAAATTTCCATTGAACAATCAACGAGCCAAAGCCCGTTCCTACACTGGCCAAATTTCATATTTCTGCCTACATACTTCATATATATGAATACAGCTGCACCAGGTTAAAACAGTATCCCCAGATCAAGCAGTCAAGTTAGAGAATATTCTCATTTCAGCTTCTTTCGCGTTTACATCAACAAATACAGCTTCCGTAAATCGAGGTTTTCAGAGAACATAAAACTTCGGCTTATTGCTACTTGAAGCTTCGAGATTTTTGCAGCTTGTACACATGCTATCCAGCACAAATATTGCAAAAATCGCCACTTCGATAAAGCTTTGAGTGCGTGGTACGTAAGAAGATTCTCGATAGTGAGATATGGTGATTGCAGGAGATTTCCTCAAGCTAATATCTACTAGGATAACTTAAAATTGGTTATATATTTTTAAGTGCTGACGGAGCAACGACTGGACCGAGCTGTATAGAGTCACTTTTGCAAAAGTTCCATTCTTTCTGCTTCTAGAGTTGGACCTGACGTAACTGTTCTACAAAGGTATCATTTAGTCTTGTGGTAAATGGCACAAACTCCGCGCCTATTAACTGACGAAATCGTCCTTTCTTAAAGTTCTTAGCATTCAAATAATTTACGGTACCTCCTCAATGCGCTCCTGCGGCATTCCGCTAGCTTCGAAGATGCTTGTTTTGATAATTCCAGGGCTAAAAGGCACACGAAAGTACGACCACAGTTTTTAAAAGGCGTCGAATTGACACACTTTACGGAGTTTACCCGCACGCCCTGTTGCCCATATTCAACAGCTAAACAGCGCACATAGTGATCCAGAGCTGCCTTCGTCATTCCATAGTAAACGCTTGTGGGCCACTAAAATAAAGACTCCATCATGAAGGCTAACCGAAATTATCCGGACATGGGATAACGCGCCCTGGTGTTAGTATGTGTTACCGGGAGACGGCAGAGCCGGACATAAATCTGCTAGGGGCAAAGAAAGTATAACTTTGAGAGTAGCGCAGCGTAGCTGGTAGTACGTAAGTGGGAATAAAGGAGATGTACAGTGCGCAAAATAAATTACAACCTTTAACCGCCAAAACAGCAAAAAAATATCAACAAAATTTTGTATAAAATTTTTAACGGCTTTTATTGGAAGATTTGAATGGAAATACAGCGAAATGGAAAGTATCAACGACATTCACAGTTTAGGGTAGTTGGAAAATAAGTCTCGGGTTTCGACCACCGTAACCATTTTAAGCAGTTAAAATGAAAAGGCTGCAAGCAGAATCTGCTAGCAAGTTTTATCTAGGTCGTTATGTATAATTATTTTGGTAACTTGATCAATTTGCTTTTACTTTTTAGTTCTTGATTTACTTTTTAATATTTCGCAGTTGCGCGTCATGCAGCAATACTATTATGGTAAGAAGAAGTAAATGCTTACCGCGATGCTGCTAAGAATGCTGCTGTTCATGACAATTGCTCCTTTCGAGGCGATAAGATCAGGTATGCATGCTTTTGTCAGTTGAATGACGCTGCGCACATTGATGTTCATGCAATAATCGAATATCTCCATGGAAGCAGTCAGTCCATCTTCCATTGAACCTGCACCAGCATTATTTATCTAAAATGTCAAGACATAGCTTTGATCAGCGTCGCATAATATTGTGAAAACAGTTCTCTCAAAACAAGTGAAATCGTTACCTCAATCGGTTTGAAATTTAACATTAATTAGAACGTACCAGGACATCAATTTTCCCAAATTTTGCAATCGTCTCATCTCGCACGCGTTTAATGACAGCCGCATCTGTCAGATCGCCGACGATTGCAAGAATCTAAAAGTAAACTTTCGCTGAAACATTTTATAGACAATCACTAATTTTATCGGCCTCTGCAGAGTGATGTCTGAATTGATCTGCCTCCCTTGTAATAAAACGTATTGCATGAACTAAAGAATTAGTCTTGAGCATTTTCTGCTTTCATCTGTGACTTTCACGGCTAACACAAGATTATATCATGGGCATACTTAAGTAATTTTTTGACAGAGGGGAAGATTTTAACAACCAAAAAATGATTAGCAAACCTTGCCAAAATGGAAAGGAAAGCTCAGTTTATAGCTGTTGATCAACTTTTTATGCACAACATTAGATGTTAAAATTATTTTACATTGATTAAAAAAGGTATGCAAATAACAAACTTTATCGTCGGATGTGTGCTTCAGACATAGTTTCTTGGTCTCTTCTAAATTGCTTTCTCGCCTGCCAGTAATAACAACGATACTGCCAAGTTGTGCAAACTGCACTGCGGCCGCTTGGCCTATACCAGAACTCGAGCCTGAAAGAATTTACGACTTTCTAAAGAAAGCTTGCTAAACAGTGCTTAATCAGTTGCGGTCATTCGGTGAGCAAAGGAGGAATGAGCGCCCACAACGAGCACAAAACTTGATCGGCGGAAATTTTACTTCCTGAATTTCATTTGCCTTCTATTATCTAAGCGAAGGCGGAAAGATGCATAGCTTGAATTGCTTGCAGTCTCTTTCACAATTTAATTACAAATCATCAACTATATGGACATACTGGAAAACATTTCAAATCAAAACTAGCAAAAACTCTTTGACTTGACGCTAAATTTACAGTGTAAATCAATAAGGTCGTAGACACTAGTACAAAATATGTAATAAAAATGTGGATTGATTACCCCTATAGAATACAACTTTTTGAAGCTTTTTAATAATCAGTCGTTGTTCATACTACCACAAGCGACCGTTCGTTTTAAAACAATGAAATACTCGACAGTTTGACTGACAAACAGGATAAGAATGCTATTCCCCGCCTTCAGCGCATTACTTCATGTTAAGTTATAATACGAAAGGTGATCTGACGCCTCTGAGACAAGCAGACGACTACAACTTTTTCAACAGCAGACATGGGCCACTTCTCTAAACCTTTCGAGCTCTGCTCACTACTGTACGGTTCTAAGAGATGTTGCAATGCCTGTGATACCACTCCTCCAAACATTATTTGCCCGGTCCAACCTTACCCTAACCATCTGGACTAATAACAGCGAAATAAACAATCATAAAACGTTTATAAATTGACTTAGTGCGTATTTAGTGTTCCGTTTTATGTACTTTTTGCGTCAATTACAGTTTGTTATTGATCCGCCGACGTCGTTAAGCATGAAGCGTAACATTATTCAGTGTGAGCTTAACATACCTGTGATTATTGAAACTTTTCCGCTCAAGTCGATCATGATTGCGCCGACGCTGCTGACAGACAGACTAAAATTAAAGCAGACTGCTGCGAACCTAACTAGAGGGCTGCGCGATCAAATCCAGTTTTGAATAATTACCTCCTGTAGTCCCAATGCTCTCGGTTTTGATTGCAGTTCTTCGCTCGGAAGTGGATACCAGTCTCAGTACAGGTTGCTAGCGGAAAATTTCATCCCAAAACTAGATTCTTTCATTTAACAGCGCTCATTTCTTCAGCTATTATTAATTCTACCTGATTTTTGATCGCTGTCGATGATGTTGAACATCACTGTTCTTCTGTCGACGCACTCAGTCTGAAATAAACTTTTGCCACCCGATCAACTAGTAAAACCAGTTTTGGTGAATTGATGTACTTTCCCCCGCTTTATACACAGATCAGCTTGTAGAATGGAAAAACTTAAAAGTCAGTTTACTCGTGCTAGCCTGCGCACGAAACCAGATTTCTTTTCTCTTAACAACTGTCTGTAGAGAAACAAGTAAATTCTCTTTGAAATGAAAGCATCCACATCTTCACCATATAAATGATTAATCTTTCGAGATTCCATGATAGACCACTATTGAACCAAAACTCAGAGCTTTATATTACAGATCAAATTTTCTTGATTTCTTGTCCACTCTAGCTTTTATGATTTCATTATTTCACAAACTTTTGAACCTTATCTGTGTCAAGATAAGGTTTGACCGTCCAAGGAGGAGTCCAGGTTACGGCTCGATCTGCAAGTCGTTTTAGCGAATATATTGGAATCTGTTAATTTTTGGGTGTTAATGGAAAACTGATTTGCAGAGATTCGGGCGTTTCGGGCAATATTCGCCTTATTTCCTCAAGTTGCTCGTTAACGCATCAAATACAGCTTCAAATACTCGCGTCTTCTCAATCTTTCCGAAAAGAGATTTTATAAGCAATATGATGCAGTTTTACGAGGATTGATCGGTGTAGTGGTTGAGCGCTAGACACCAGCCCCAAGGTGAGGGTTCAACCCAAGCCGAGGGCGATCCTCTACCCAACCAAGGTGCTCATCCCTCCGGGGTCGGGAAATTGGTAGCAGCACTGCTGCGGAAGTTTCCATTCCAACAACGCGGTGTCAGGCATGCGACGGCCGACCGCATAATCTACTGTCGCATCCAAAGTGGGGCCCGCTCTCACACTGTCGAGGGAGGACCCCAAAAAGCGTACCCTACGATTGTGGGACAAAAAGCTCAGGAAAAAATGAAGCAGTTTTTCCGCATTTTGATATATGAATATGCATGACATATGAATGAATCGAGATATGCTTGTTAACCAGAGGTGGGATAGCATGGGCGTAAAATTACTTACTCCTTTCTAGTACATATCTCCTGAAATATGTGACAATAGCAGCGCTCACTAGGCCTGTACTGACGAGGCGCGCAAGCATCAGAGAGGCGAATACTTGTGAGTCAATCAGCGCGCGTGCGCTGCCATATTGGGCATTCGCACACGAGGCACGCTAGAAAGAATTTGCAGCTTCATATTTTGGCGCGCGCCGTCTCTTGAGTAGTTTTTGCTTGCATCGCGCTTTCAGAGCACTCCCTTAGTATGATGTAACTCTTTATTTGAACATTTATTTTGGCACGCTAGCAAAAATCGTCGATTTGCTCTCTCGTCGCCTGAATTGCATAAATAGCATCACATTTTCATTAACGACGATATTGGGACTGAGTTCCAGTAATGATACCAATCCGATTTCTTAGTATCGAAGGCCCTATAGTTTTGCCTCGTTCATCTTTGCTTCGCTCCTCGAAAGAAATCGCCGGTAGCTTCACTGAAATAAAAATAATTAAAACTCCAAAAATTCGCCATTTCACACAATCAAGTATAATTCGAAAATTTAATTTCACAACTTAAGGTCTTTTGTGCATTACTACTGCATTTCTACCTTGATATGTCGTCACTTTTGACATTGCTAAACTTTGATCTATACGGTTTATAAATTTTGTTTAAGAGAAGTTTTATGCTTTGGGGACTATGCTTTACATCTTTAATATGTTTTGAAGTAACCAGTTTTGTGTTTAACAATTTAAAAAAATGAAATACTGCGTAGCAACAGACAGCGTATATTAGTTCGTTTAATGTTCGCGATGCAATGACAATGCAAGCAGATAGCGGACGAAAGAAGCTGCTCACTGTGACTCTCGTACAACGGTCAATAGTGATAGTTTCAAAGTTTTCGGTGTCTGTTTTATATAGAACAAAATTGGTTATAGCGGTATCGGTTGCCTAGATAAATTGCTCATCCCAGGCAACACTCTTCGAATCCAAGGAGTTTCATCTTTCGTTAAAGATATCGTTAATAGAAGCAGCAGGTGAATTGATGATGATAATCAACGGATATTGTCATAAATAATAAATTTCTTGAATATTGATCAATTTAGTCACGAGGACAAATGACTCTTAACAACTATTGCGCCCTGTCGCGTCAGAAGTACTCCTAATGCTATAAAGTAGTAACTGAGTGCAGAGGAATTGCTTACAAAGGTCAAGATAACCCAGAATCGAAGTTGTGGTCGATCTGTGCTTTATATATATATACTTATAATCCTTAATAACGATCGAGACTGATTCCGCACTACTTGCCGCCTTAATCGAACTGTCCACTCACTATGTTTTCTCTGTTCTCGATCGACCCTTTTCCATCAAATTTATACTTATTTATTCATATCTATTCATATCCATCCTATTGTATGTTGCCGCAAAAAAGATCGCTTTTGTGAAAAGACCTTGACTTTGTCAGTTAATTTGCCTCATAAATATAATACATGGCTACTGATAGAATAAATCTACGGCGCTATACTTTTATACTGATTACTAATCTCTATTAGATATTCTTTTACTTTACAACCGTCATTCGTTTATACAGATCAGAATATGCCTGTTTACCGCCATAAACAAATTATACCGCAGAGAAGTTTTATTAAGTTCCGAACAGACTGTTTTGGAATAAAATGATATCTGCTAGCACATGGGAGAGTCACAAATGACAGCGACAACGTAATGCATTGACAACATTCAATTCCCAGTCGGTGACAGATTACACTCCACTGAATTGTTTTTGTGCGCAGACGTGTATAGATAGGGATATTGGTGCAAAATGTGAAATACATGTGAACAATCATCGACTTTTACTCTAATCAATAATCATGTGACTTAAGTTATCCCTTCCCCCTAACATTGAAAAAATAGCAAATTCGTGAAAAAAATCATATCTATTAGCTCGCCATTGAACAGCCGACTGTATTCCATAGATCACGAAATTGACTACGATATTTTCAGGGTTAAATAAGCATTTCAGTGGTAATTTCAGACAGTTTTGAAATGTTACAAAATCGGTCAAGTGTAAAATAGCTAGAACCCGAGATGTTAGGGGATCGCTCAAAAATACCCGCACAGTCCTCGTCCTAACGTTTGAAACGTTCTATAACTGTTTTACCGCGGGAATGAAGATAGATGGACGCTGCGTGGTGGTAAAGAAGCGAGTGGTAGGCAGATTTATAGTTTGTAACGCATCCTTACTTCCGCAAATGGCCATCAAGTGACTGCGTATGTCTCTCTGCTTATAACCGTAGACGAAAACGTTGAACGCCGCGCTGCAGAAGACGCCATACGCTACAAAAGGACCGATCGCCTTGAAGACCAACGGCCCGGCTAGCGTAGATATGCCATTGACCAAAAATGGCACTGTGACGAACATTGTTGAGCCCATGAGAACATATACGGCGACAATGTTGGCCTGAATCGAAGAAAATTCAAGTTTAGCTCATATTTCATCGTCTATATGGTGTTGGTGCTTCATGAATTTCATTTTATGAGATACATTTTATGTATGTGTTTGTGTTGCACTTTGCAAAGGCCAGAATTTGCCCAAACGTTACTTATGTGATCGGCATTAGTCTCAGTTAATCGTTCTGAGTAGGATTGCAAAAAATTAGTCAATTTCAAGCTCATCTGAAATACGGTTGAACTCTGCGATCCCTTGAAATTTCATTCCCTGTCTGTGGAAGTTCCCTTCCTTTTGCGCTCGACTGAGTATACAGCGCTTCTCATGTACAAATATCTCTCAACCGATGATAGTTTCAGTTGCCAAGTAACGAAAGTCAGTAATTGATATTTTGACGTCCAAACATGTGCTCTGATGGGTGTCGATAAATAGAAACTGTCAAAAGCAATTACCCGCATGAAAGCCTTCTCTTCGCGTTCCGTAGAAACTCCAGTCTCGGCCTGACGTGCCAGCACATTCCTAAATTAAAGGCATGAATTTTAGAGAGCCATTACATCAGGCAAATTTCAATTTTCGCAGTTACGTCACTAAAGCCGTCGTCTCATTTCTCTCTTATATGCGGTAAACAGCGTGGCAATTATCTGTCCCCCTCTTCGTTTTCTCTCTTCACTCATTTCTCTAAAGCAAATGTTTTACACATACTTTTGCTCGGATCGCTTCCGAACTCCCCAAAATCTTATACCCAACTTGATCCAAAGGAAATCACTTCTTGCTTATTTATTCGAAAAAATTACTTATGGTTTCAAATGTCAAAATATATCAAAAGTAATTTCGTGCAGCCTAGACCGTTAATTGTAAATAAAATGATACAGTCACTATAACCTCGATTAATGAATAACACAACCGACTCTAACTTTAGATTTAGGTGTCCGACGTTACAGGTTAGCGTTCCATCACACATCTGGGATAAAATTTAAAACAGAATAGGATCAAACTTACTTTTGATGCTGTCGCACTTTAACCATTAAAGCGATTGTACAAGACGTTGTCATGGTCTTGATTATGATTGCACCGACTGTCCAGACAATGCGAAAATTCTCGCCCCAGAAGCAGCCGCCCGCGGCGCAGCCGGGGTTCACTCGATGGATATCTCCGTCAATCAGATTAATTGACATAATGATTAGACCAACAATAATGCCAATAACCAGGAAAACAATCATTTGCCGCATATGATTCACCGATCGATAAGTAACGGGTCGAAGGAGAGCGTGCAATCTGCAATATACTTACACATAATCAAATAAAGGCATTTCCTGCCAAAGTCTTCATAGTAACCGTCGGAAATTTTGATTAAAAAATTGTGGAGGACATGTTGCGTTTGTCAAAAACCGACGCCATTTTCGAAACATCTCTGTTCATTGGGATTGCGCTGCGAGCTTATGCTAATCTTAATTAACTTGACTTCAAACAGGAAACAGAGGGTGCAACTGTACCTGTCCCATGCGATGCCAAGTGTGAGAATACTCGACACCATTGTGCCGCCTATGAATGGCGCCGAACTGTAAATAATTGAAGCGGACGAAAAATTTGTTGCCATTGGATCACCCGGTTTCAGGCCAACTACCAGAATAGTTGCGTACGGTAAAGAGATGACACATAGAACAAAATTGGCCATTGTAAGTGCAGCAACTAGATAAAGTGCCGATTTGTTGCGCAGCGCTGGCCGAAGCAAAATCAGAAATGCAATTAGGCCATTTCCAATCATT
>NIUQ01005507.1:0-10614 GCA_002796945.1 Plectus sambesii
GTCTTCTTTTGTTCTTCATCAAACTGTGATTAAATTACGAACCTGATGCAGTACACCAGCGCAGCTTTTAGCGAGCTCTTCCATGTTTAACCCTGCACTGCCCTCTTTGAGCTTCTCTTCTCCATTAACTTGCTTAGAAAATGATTCCATGGTCACGGTCGAAGGAATTTTGACGGCAAAGCTCTTGGGTAGTTCTTCAGCTTTTTCTCCTTGCCAGTCGGGCTTTAGCCGTAGCATTACCGACATGAAACCGAGACCATAGCCAATCTGTTCAGTTGAAACTTTTGGCCCGAACGTAGCCGAAGTGTCCAGGGCTTCCTGAAGTTTTCTTTCGAGACATTCCAAAGTGACAGAAGTGTTGAAAAGCCCGGCGGTCGAGTCTGTTGTTGCTGGCTCGTTATGTTCGCTTGGTGCCATTCTCAAAAATTACTGTTTTGGATACTTGTCTTTGATGATCAAACTCGTCTGAAATGCGGGTAACACTTTACGAGAAATACTGCCGATGTCTCTTATCAGATGTAATATGAGAACCCGTTATGGAGTCTGGTTCAGTTTAAGCCAAAAAATGTAACTGATGAGAATATGTCAACATTTTGGAAAAACTTTAGGCAATGCAATGACTCTCCCACAACTTGACCTTAATTGCATTCTTGTTTAGGCTGGTAACATTTTTGGGTGGGTGAGCACGATGTCGCAATACAACGACGACGGATTACAACTGATAAACTGTGTTCAAAGACCCTTGGAGAAAAGAAATTTGTCGTTCGATGTTGACAACTCTTCATCGAAAGAATATGGACTTGCCCTTCCATTTAACATTCTACTAAAAATGATGAAATGCTTAAACGAGCTGACTTACATAATATCTAGTGCACTGGAGCAATAAGAATACTTTTGTAACGAAACTGAGCGTTGTAGGAAGCGATGCACAACCGTCAAGCTAGAACCAACGTAGTACTTGTCCAGTAGTCGCACAGAGTGGGAGCCTTGTCCGAATGACTTTGGCCCATTCAGAACTCTCCTTATATGTGGTCAGATTACATACCGACGCTACACCAATGATCTGTGAAATTACACGCGTCACTATTCATCGCCTGTGCGCTGCCAGCCTAATTCGCCTGCCACATGACAACTTTAACAACTACGATCGGTCAGTGCGGTTAAAACTCAAATATCAACTCTGTTTTGAATGCAAATACAACAGCGTGTGATTTACCACACTGGGGGATTAAGGTGGGATTACTAAAAACTTCAGCTGTTCGGCTCGTGCTACAAACTACAACCTCTAAATTCAAAACTTTGGATTAGTTTTTGATTGCGACGAGGCGAGAACAGCGATAATACTAAACCAACTGACGTGAACCACTCAATTTCCAACAGCCAAAACCAATTACTGTCTCGCAGACTTTGTGTGATCAGTTAAAAAAGAACGCAGCGATCTATGGTATTAATCTACCGTGTCTCGTTCAGTAATGACGGTGCGATTATAGCCTCTATTTGAAAGACAGGCAAGGGGAGCATTTGATAGCTTTTTTTCATCACCTTTCACGGTTCGACTGCTTGGTGGCAATGCGGAAGCTGGTTAAGTTCATCGCATGGCGAGTTTTTGTTCATGAGTGCGCGCACTACCTGACTATCTGCAAAGAAACCTTTAAGAAGTTAAGACTACTACCGTATTTATTCTAATAGTACGACATGGTACGGTCCCTTCGAAAAATAGTACGACATGTCGTACTAATAGAATAAATACGGTAATCGCAAATTTTGGCACGTGTTATTAATTATAACATACAGTAGAAATCTTTTATAATTGTACCGCTTATAACGGTATTCACTTATCACGGCTATGTTCGGTCGGTCCCGAATTTCAGGCCTCAGATGTATCGTAAATAGCAAAGGTCGCTAATAACGGGTATACTAGTCAAACTAAACACTTTCCAGCTACGCCCACGAAATGTTACTATTGTCTTGTTTAAGTTCTAGATTAGAATATTGTGGCGCCACTGAAAAAGCGAGGTTATGATGTAAAAATAATTTGGCCAAGCAAATTTTAGAAGCAAACGAGAGACAGTTGAGAAATTACATGGGGAATATCCCATAATACTAAAATCCGAGCGTGAAGAAGAGTAAATTGGAATGAAACTGAGCGCAACAGAGCACAGCTGCTGGAGTTAGGAGACAGTGCTAAAAACCACACGTTTAAGCATTGAATAAGGAAATCGCAAAACATCTCCGAGTTCTTTATGAGAGCGGTATTCGATCAATCTTCGAATTATATGACAGAACAAGCATTCCTTTGAGAGCTATATATCTTAGTCTCAAGCGGTTTCCAAGAGAAAGAGCTTCAGAGTGAATGTTACACATTGTTGACCTCAAAACTTGGACCTAACAGATAGAAGATGACTCGTCAAATGGCTTACTATCATCCCAACTGATCTGCTGCTCAGCTCCATGCAGATGTCATAGAATGAGGAACGTCGACTATTTCTATAAGAACCGAAAATTTGGGGCCGACCAAACGTGGCCGCTATAAGTGAATACCGTTACAAACAAAACTATTATGAACGATTTCGATTCCATGTTATAAGAGATTACGCCACATCGCAATCAAAAACCAATCCGATGTTTTGAATATGAAGGTTGAAGGTTGAAGTTTGAATCGCAGACCGGATTGCTGAAGATGTCGGCAATCCATCATTTTCCAGCGTGATAAATCACACGCTGCCGTTTTTGTGTACAATCGCAAAATAATCAGTTCCCGTGTGGTAATTGAAGGTTGAAGTTTGAATCGCACACCGGATTGCTGAAGATTATAGCGCTTCAATATTTTACAACGTGATAAAGCACACGCTGCCGTTTTTGCATTCAAAGTTCAGTTGGTGTTTGAATTTTAGTTAAACTGATTGACGGTAGTCATTAAAGTTGACATGTGGTAGGTGCATTCAGCTGGGGGCGCTAAGGCGATGATTAGTGACGCGCGTAATTTCACAGATCACATACATTCCGTCGGTATGTTATCGAAACAGATATAAGGAGAGCTTCGAAGAGCACCAAAGTCATTCGGACAGAAAACGGTTCCCACTCTGTGCGGCTGACGGACAATTAGTGGGTCTACAGAGGTTCCAGCTTGACGTTTGTGTATCACTCCTCGCTACGTTCACTTGGGCTGCTTGAACATTGTTCTCATTGTTCCGGTGCACAATATATAATGTAAGTCGGTTTGTTTATGCATTACATATAGTGAAATTCTTTTATACCGGTAATTATGGAACTGGTAAAACTGCCCGTATTTCGACCGGTACAAGCGAAATTTGCTCATAGCGGTCAAAATACTGTTATAAAAAGTACAGTACCCTTCAGCGTTACTAGAAGCCGAGAACTATAGCTAAGATGGGTATTAGCTAGTGAAGTCTTGGTATGTATATATACACACAGTGTTTTTTGCACACTTATTTCCATAGCTTCGATCATAATTAACCCATTTTCTGATGATAGGTCGGTCAATTCTGTTACCGGTGTAAACTTATTTATACGACAAGATAGGCTTTGAGACCGGCCAAAATTACAGGTATAAGCGAAATCGATACAAACGAACTCCATTATAAGTTGTAGTAGAACGTTAAAAAGAACGGCGGATGAGTTAACTTTTTGACGAACTGTTGTCAACATCAAACGAAAATTTTAGTTTTGCGAAACGCCTTTTAACACTCTATACTAATTGGAATACGTCGCCGTTGGCTTTTGATATCGTGCTAACTCTGTTGCGAGCATAAACAGGAACAAAATCACGGTCAAGTTATGGGAGAGTCATTCCGTTGCCAAGGGTTTTTGCCAAAATAGGGCATATTTCCATAAGATTATTTTTTTGGCTGATATTAAACAATGATCTCTTACTGGTTCTCATATTATGTCTGTCAAGAGACATCGGCAGTAATTCTCGTAAGGTGTTATGTGCATTTCAGACGAGTTTGGTCATCAAAGACAAGTATTCAAAATACTAACTTGTGAGAATGGCACCTAACGAGCGTAACGAGCAAACAACATCAGACTCTCCCGCTGGACTTTTCGGCACTTCTGTCACTTTGGAATGTCTCGAAAGAAAGCTTCAGAGAGTCCTGAACACTTCGGCCACGTTCGGGTCTAAAATGTCAACCGAGCAGATTGGCTATGGTCTCGGCTTTCTGTCGGTGATGCTGCGGCTGAAGCCCGACTGGCAAGGAGAAAAAGCTGAAGAACTACCGAAGAGCTTTGCCGTCAAAATACCTTCGTCTGTTACGATGGAATTATTCACCAAGCAAGCTAATTGGGAGGAAAAGTTCAAAGACAGTAATGCAGAGCACTTTGACATAGAAGAACATTTTAAAGCTTACGCCAATGTTTTGCAATCGGTTCGTAATTTGATAACAGTTTGATGAAGCACTAAAATAGGGCAGCAGTTTGTTGGCTACCAGAGTGCGAGACAAGAGCAAGCAACTCTGACAGGGAATCGTTCTCATTGTAACTGTTATTTTTGCCGGGGGGAGAGAAAATAGAATCGAATCTTCTACAAAGTGCTATCAGATATTTATGACGATTAATATTTCCCAAAGACAAAATTCCAGCTGTGAAATTTTCGCTTACATTATTCATCTCCTACTTTTAGGCTCACGCTTCTGAGGCCTCCTTTTACAATATGATCAAAAAAGACGGTCTCAAACTGAATTTACCTAAAGTTTACTTGGCCGATCACTACGGACCAAATGGTGAAAATGGACTACTTATCATGGAAGACTTGGGCGCCATCGCCACGACGAAACCTCTCTACGAAACACTATCTGTCGAATCAGTCAAAGCCGTAAGTAAATGATTAATTTTTTTGTGATGCTGTGTAGGCCGCCATCGTTGTAGTATAGCGATCGGATTATCTTCTGCTGGTTAATTTTCAGCCCAGCACTGAACCGTTCTTATATTGCTTAAATTTCACGTCTGAACGCATGTTAATCGAAAGAAGAGCTAAAAAGAAATTGTAAATGATCCAAGTCGCATTGAGAAACATTGTTTATGCGACTGAAAAATTGCGCCAAAACTGCGTTTCCTTATTGAGCAAGCAATTAAACAAGCTCTGTCAGCAGTTATAATGTGCTATTTCTATTTTATCAGAGACTCTTTCCAAATCAAGTTGAGCACTGTTTAATATAAAGAGCATATTTTTGAGTTTGATAAGTCTTGGAAAATGCCCTCCTCAAAATGAACTAAATCCAATTGATATCCGAAAATATATCAAATGTCGCGATATGATATTTGAATTATATAAATGACATATTAATACATTATAATGATAAAATAACACAATTATTACAGGTACTGGAAAATCTTGCCGAAGTGCACGCATACTCCCTACTAAATGATCAATGGCTGTCGAATCCCGACCTAAAGATGACTTTCGCCAAATTTGAAAGGCAAACTGGCAACACTTTGGAGCACATGATACGAAACTCCTTGAATACGCTGAAAATGGATCATCCTACCCTTTTCGATCCTTCGATTGACCGTCTTATTGAAATTTGCAAGAAAGAATTAAATTTTGATTACACGGACACCATTCACGAGAAGCTCGGTCTTCCACCCGTGTTGACTCATGGTGATTTGTGGTCGAACAATATGATGTGGAGGAAGACGGAGGATGGCAAAGGCACTACCGGCGAACTGGCGGCCATCGTCGACTGGCAGGTATAATATTCGACTCAAAGAAATGCGGCAACATACATCATAAATAATATTTTCAGCTTGTTCATTCAGGCTGCATAGGCGAAGACTTTGTGCGGCTTCTGTGCAGCTCGGCGGGAACAGACGTCCGACGAGAGCACCTGGAAGAATTATTTCAACATTATCATACCTCGCTCAAGGCAAAACTGGGAAAAGAACCGCCTTTCACAGTTGCACAGATCATCAGCGCATACAAGCATCTATTCCGTTACGGTGCCCTTATGGTGCTTCCTATGCTTGAGAGCTTTGTGCAGGCTGATTTGGGCATGATGGGGACAGAAAATGTTGAACAGCACAGGCAAGATGTGCTTAGTCGCGCCAAGTGCCTGATCGATGACCTTTACGAAATCGAAGATGAACTCGCTCTGGAAACGCCTTAGTATATGCGTGCTAAACGCTCTTGCACCTATCGCCACAACTATATTTTTCGTTCATGTCAACTCGTGTTAATTTTTAAATCGATTTATCTTTAGAGATAGCTTCTGACAATATGAAATCCTTTTTCATACATGATTGTTTATGAGTCTATTTGTTTTTCAATCGAAATTTGAAAGGTTAAGAATTATGTTAATGTTTAATTGCGCTTATGTGTAATTCATGGCACACATTTGATGTATCATATTGTCATCTTCCTTGTTGGGAAACTGTAGTGTATTGATTAACTTGGCACAATATTGTTCAGGCAAAACAAAGCGGGTTAATACCCGTCCTTTAGGGTCGAGGGTTGCGTATTAGCGGCTTCTACTCGCTCTATCGTTGCATGTGAGGACTGACTGTAAATAAAGAGCCTATCAAACTACTGCAAATATCAAGAACCTACCAGAGTTTCTCGAAATTAGGCCCCTCCCCCAAATTTAAGCCCCGGGAGCTAAAATTCGAAAGCCTTCTCGATATTTAACTCCGGGGCGAAATTTCCGAGTTAAAAGTGTTCTTTCGACAGCCCAAAACAGTACCGTTTGTACAATTTTTCTCAGAATTGCCCCATTGCTATGTAATAAATATACTAGTTATACTGCATTTAATTACAAATTAGTGTGAATATGGTCAACTTTTGCTGCTCTATGTAGCCTTACTTCATGAAAATAGTTGCCGACGGTAGTATTACTACAATACTATGTGCCAGCGCGTTTCCAGGCATTTCGCAAAATTAAACCCCGGAGCTTGATTTTGAATTTCACGTGACCACTCAAAAGCTGTTTTTTCTCGTCATCGCCCCCAGGTGTAATCTTAATAAAATCCGGTATTAGATTTTAATACTTTAGAGTGCAAAAAGCGGCGTTCAATGTAATCTTCTTTAACGATGATGCTTATATTTTAACGCAATTTTCACATAAAAATTGGAATAAAAAATTTCCGCTGAACGTAGAACGAAATATAGCAATTATTACATACTGTTTAGGGACCGGATGGTTCTGTACCATTCTCACATTTGCTTCTGGTGGCACGAAGCGCTGTAACTGCACAAGGCAGAGGTCAAGACTCTGAGCGAGTAAGATAAGTTCTTGATATTTCATTCTCTCTGCAGCAAACAGTTTAGGAAAGTGAATAGGAAAGCGAGTAAAGTAAGTATGTTAAACACCATACTAAGTCTACAAATACAGAACTGGATGTAATATGAGTATGTTGAACGTTTTCGGATACCGATGTACGAAGAAAGGCAAAGCTACTGATACAGCGCTGAGAAAAAGCGTACATTTCATGGTTGTTATAATATGCACAACCTTAATGACAACACTGACGACTACTTTCCTGCAAACCGAAACTGCTGCTGTTGATAGGGGGGCTGCGTTTGCGGCTGTGGCAGTCGCTGCGTCTGTTGTTGTTGGACATTCTGTTGTCCTTGATTCGTCTGCTGGACGGGACCCGTCGGACAGCCTTGCTGACCACCGCCGCCGTTGTTGCCGAAAGCATCCATGCCACCTTCCCATTCGCCGTTCCCGCCCCTCTTTATGTAGACGAACCACTGGGTTTCGAACGATTGAAAGTCATTTCGGTTAATTAAAGGCAAGACGACGGTAGAATATTGACCGAACGAGCCGAGGTATACGTCTGCAAAGTGCAGTCGTTGATAATATGACAACACGACGAAGGAGGCAAGAGACCGTGTTCAAAGTAGACTTGCGTGGTCAAGGTACTTCCATATTGCGAGTCGAGAGGAGTGATCTTGAAGTGGACATGCGCCGGACGGTAGGAGCCGTCTATCAAGTAACGTCCAGGGAATGTTGTATGAAAATCGTAGCGCCCCTGCTGGTCTGTATTAATTGTCCTTCGACAGTCCTGAAATAAATTAAGCCTTAATGTTATTACTTTACTCGCAATTTCTGCGTTGAAATCTCCGTGCCCTTCTCCGAGGAGTTTATATCATAAAAATTTCCAATTTTTGAAACGGGAAAGCGCTAGCTTGTTTAATTGTCACTCTCCTACAATCTCCGATCTTTTCTCGTTTTCCAACCAGCTATTAAGCATGCCATTCCGCAGTCTCGCAATTGCAATAGATTTCTGAATTAGCCCCCCCCCCCCCACCAGATCGGACCGTGAGGACCTGTGTGTCCTATAGCGAAAGACTTATTATTTTTACTGTCTTTCGTCTTTAGCTTTGACATTAGCAAGCGTAACAAACGGCACGTGAAAATCGACTCTAGACTGTGGAGAATTTTGAAAATATGCGCACCAACATCGAATACCAACTTACGAAATTCGTTCTATCGCCGAAATTGAATTGGCTGTAGTTGCCGACTTCATTGGCTAAAATAATCAATCGTTTGTTTGCGAAACAAGTTGCTGGATAGAGTTACCTTGCCACGCTTCGATAACGGCGGGAACCGGTGTTGTGCAGTCTTCCGCACTGACGACCTGGCCAGACATGTACAAACGGAAGACCGACGGTCTGAAGCAGACGTAGATAAGGAGAGAGGAAATTTTTTCTCTCTGTAAGGGGGTACAGTGGTACCCGGATAAGTGCACAAATTTTCGATAAATTTCCATGTCCCAAACTTTTTGTCCTATCTTCTGTACATGACCCAACCCCGAATACGTGCACAATCAGAATAAGTGCGCTCAGTTTTATTGCCCAATCGATGAGCACTTATCCGAGTTTCACTGTACATGGCAAGGACTTCGCTAGGGGAGCCGAGGGGACCCCCTAACTTTCTGGAGTATCACCATGGATTTGCACGTGGCTTTAATGAATTCCTCCAGTTTTTCGAATCCCGCGGTCGTTCGACTTTCCTATCCTACCTATCGGCGGTAGCTTCACCTCACAAAAATGTCAGAGAAGCGGCCGTTTATTAACATTACTGGATTCAGTATGGATGTGAACCTAGGTGGAAGGATGGCATCGCCTCCTCCGAGTCATTCGAATGTGTTCACGTCTGATTTCATGTGTATTCTTTTTACTAGTCGCTCAAGTTTCCATGAGCAACATTTAAGACCGTTGTATCAATTTCATTTACAGCTTACCCTGTATGTTGGCACAGCGTGCCATTTATCATCGGCGAGTTGGGAACGTAGTATGGTCCCTCCATTTGAGGCTCAGTCGGCATGCAGAATGATGCTGGCTTCGCGAACTTTTGCAGCACTTGTCCTAAATGATAATCGCCTCATCATCTGAAGTCAACAAAATTCAACAGACACATACCATTAGTGCTGGACAGTAGCGTCAGAAGAGCAGCAGCTACGAATAGCCTCAACATTTTTCCAGAGGTCGAATTTGTGATTGTTCCGTGATAGATAGAGTAACTGATCAAAAATAACTGCCGTTTTATGCCACTCGCAATGCTTGCTTTGTGACGCAGCTGATGACGTCGCGGCTGCTGAAACCGGTCGGCTGCTCGGTTAGTTCGCCGTCTTTCAACATACAATCGGTGCCGAATTACAACATAAACATTTTCGATGCTATCTCAATAGAATCTCGCTCCGATGCATCATGATTGACAAAAGGCTTTCCTGATCCTGCTACGTCACTAAAGACTGGATGAAATCTACAGCTATTGTCGAGTTGTTTAACAAGTTCGAGTTGTCTATTCTGGTTCCGTAAGTCTTCCTTTGTGATGACGTTTCGAGCTCTTTTTGTGACGCGGAGTTTTGTGCAAAGACTTGCAACATGCTTTTACCACAGCGGATGCTAGCACCTTGCAACCTGTTCTTCCCTTCTACCGAAATGCAAATACACATGACACAACTCAGTTAATCTCGAAGCCCAAACAAATAGTCGGAACACGTTAACGGAACTGTCAAAGCATTAAACATAAATCAGAGGACGGCTTCCCTAGACTACCATATACTCTTCGCATCATGGGATCATATCTTTGCATATCGTTATTTTTGATAGATGGCTTGCTCATGGTCGCTATGTGGCCAGTTTGAATAACCAAAACAATTAAAAGAATTAAACTGAAAACATGGGGTCTTTGATTGTGACGCGGTGGTGAGCGGTCGGTTCTCTGATTTGCTCTCTTGACCTCTCGCGCGCTCCCGCTGCCTATCAAATCCCCGCCCCAACACGCCGTTGCGGGCGCGGGGTGTAGCAAATTTGACTCCATGTTCCCTTCCCTGTACGTATGTACGTACAATTCCCGATCCATCGCTACCCGCCAACGCCTCACCGCCTTCGAGGAAGAAATCCGCAACGTCAAGTATGACGTCATCGGCATAGCGGAAACTCGGCTCAGCGGCTCGAAACGCGTCGACCTCCCGTCCGGCTACACGATCTACCAGAGCGGGAAGCCTCAAGGCGAGCGCACCTACGCAGGTGTCGCTTTCTACATGCCGTCGTCACTGAACAAGCGCGTGCTCGGCGTCGTCTTCGTGTCCGACAGGATCATCGAACTCACTCTCCAACTCCGCGGCCGTCGCACGCTTCGGTTGATA
>NIUQ01005508.1:0-10614 GCA_002796945.1 Plectus sambesii
CAATGCAGCTGGTCGACAGTGGACGTTGACGTGTATCCGTTTTTGTGCAACTTTTTGAAAATGTCTTGGGCGATCCTGAAAGAAAGTGATTAAAAGCGATGAAAATATAAAAATGTCTAAATGTAATAAGCACAAACTCGGTCTGGTGGGCGGTGGTCGTGCGTCCGAAGTGATCAAAGTGGATGTTGAACCACTCGTACACATCTTTATGAACGGTGTAGTACTTGTCGCAAATCTGACGCGGAGTCAGACCCTCCTCAATCGCCTTCGTCTCCGTCGCCGTTCCATACTCGTCCGTACCACAAATGTAAAGCGTCTGATACCCTTTCAGTCGACAAAATCTTAAAATACCAACATACTACAATGAGTGACTAGCAAGCTTCAAATTCAAATTTACCGCGAAAAAACGTCGCCGCTCAACACGCAGCCGATAATGGTGCCCAAGTGAGGAACGTTGTTGACGTACGGAAGAGCGGACGTGATCAAAATGTTCCGCTGACCCGCGATCGGTACTCTGCAATTGCGCGCGATTGAAAGAAGCTTTTGTTTACTTTGGTCAGCGTTTGTTTACAATTTAACTCGCTGTGGCTAGCTGGAACAAAGGAGCGGTTCTTCGCATTCATCAAACATTAGTCTCCCCCACTGCACCCTTACTTCACACCCAACCACACCGCGTAGTAAAGCTATCACTACAAAAACATTATGTTCAAATGACGAGGCGAATGAATGAAGCAAACAAATCCCCATCACTCATTAGCGAAAGAAGAGGGCAAAAGACCAGTCCCGATTGACACCCGACGGCGACGAGACACTTGAAATGAGTATTGCTAATCAACTGACTTGGCTTTCGGACGATTTTCAAGCGCTTCCACTTTGCGACCGCTCGATGCCACCGGTTTATTCCACGCCTCGGCCGCCCGTCGACGGCTATCGTCGTTGGATGTCATGGCGCTTAGTGGTGCGTCAAAGTATCCACCAACAGTTTTTCTTATCCTTCAATTTCACAGGATGCGCCAAGAAAAAGAAGTTTTGTTCACAATTACTCTACTGCCTGTTTTTCAAATAAAAATAGGCCTATCATGAATAATGGAACAACTTGAAAAGCTCGGACAAATATGATTGTCTGCGTGACAGTCAACGAGAGCAATGCAGGTCGACGTTAAAAGGAGCGCGTTCAGGTAAATAATTCCCTATTTTCATCACTCTTTAGAAACCTGATGAAATCGCGCAATTCTCGCTGGATGCTCCTCGTTTTTCCCTCATCCTGCTAATAATTGCGTCACCAAGTCGTTAAAAGAGTATACAGTAGTCTGTGCAGCTCTTTTCCGATTCAGACAATCTTTTTGAGAACATAGCTGGTTCCGTGTCAAATAAGCTTTCTGAAAATCCCTTGGCTTTGAACGCACTTGTTTTCTTTACCTCTCTCTGCGATGAAAAAATCACAAAATCAATAAGTATTAATGAAATATTCAAATTAAGTTTTTCAAACAGCGATTTCATCAGCATTGCAAAATGCTGATCTCATGTTTTATACGTGCCACTGAGTTTCACAACTCTTGTCGATCATTTGCCTACCGTAATCTCTAGTTATTAAAGTCAACACGTGCCAAAAAAAACTAGCCAGTGTGATGATAGTGCTGCATCACAACAGTGAAGATAAAAAAGATGTCGGTTGATTGACCGCATATTGGGAGTCAATTGCAAAAATGGCGACAGACGCTCCTAGTCTGTCATCTGCTGAGTTTCAGCAGATGCAGGTAATAAACGATTTTTGCTTCGGTACAAACGTTTAGATCAATTTTTACCCTTTGCATCGCTCCAGGAGCAATTACTGGAACTGCGCACAGCCAACTACGAGTTGTCCGAACTGAGCAAGAAGAGAGAAGCGGAAATCGTATCACTGAAACAGCAGCATAAATCTGACAATAACCCTCTGAATAATATTGCGAGTATTGGCAACAATGTGAGAGCTTTCCACATCGCCTTGGTCGAACCTGTCACATTCGCTTTCCTTTCAGTTATTATCTCGAACCACTGGAAAGAAAGACCAGAATGTTGAGCATTTGGAGACCGAAGTGGTCGATCTGCGACGTCGTCTTCAAACGCAGGAGGAGGAGTTTCGTTTGCAGCAAGCAACGCTCATGTCAGAGCTTAACAAAGTATATTTTGGCTGTTTCTTTGACGCGCTTTCATATTTTACGCTGCTCTTGCAGGTGGTCACTCACGCGGACGAGCTGGAGAGAGAGCTCGAGGCGAAAAAGACGTCCTCCAACCTTCCTGATGTAGATGTGCCCGTCCAAACCGCACCTGTCCAAGCCGCGCCCGTCACGGACGACAATCCCTCCGATTTGGCGCAAGAACTATCAGCGCTAAAGAAGGAGCTAAATGGTTAGTTGCCATTTACTCGCTCAATTTTACTTTTCGCTTTTGTAGATGCGAATACTTCCAAAAAGTTGTTGGCGGAAGAAAAGGAGATACAGCAGTCGGAGTTCAGCACGAAATTTGTTGATCTAGAAAAAGAAATCGCATGGCTAAAAGGTTGGTATTTTTGATAGTTATACAAAAGTCATAGGATGATGAGCGCGCTACTAAAGTCGCAGTTGATTTTTTTTATTGAAAAGAATATTTTCATTTGTTTCATCATCACGAGAACTGATTACTATAGGTGTCTGCGCGGAAAAAGATTCCTTAAAGGACGATGTTGATGTTCTGAGACAGCAGATTTTGCAAGCCAAACACAAATCGGAACAGGACAACAAAGAAATTGCTGAGCTGAAAGATAACTATCGCAAGAAACAAGAAAGGTAATGAATTGTTCAGTTATTATCATTTCTTTACTATTTTCACTTTTTGGACACTTTCTAAATCATAGTGAACACGCGAATTTTACTTTCTAAAACCTGTATAAGCGTTCAAAATCAAATCAGAGAACAAAATTCAGACTATTGAATCTGGGAGAAACCTCCACGAATTTCGACACTAAATGGTCGATTTGATTTGAAAAGTGTCATATTTAAAATGGTATAATTCTTAACGTTTGTATTTATAGTTATGTAATACTAACTCAAGAAAAAGAAAGACTGCAACAAGAATACCGCAAGTCGTTGGACACAATGTGTCAGAAAAAGGATAACGAGATAAGCACATTTCTCTCTGAGATTCAGCAGCTGCGTCAGCAACTCACAGTCGTCGCCGAAGTATGTCTTTTCTTCTTTCTTTTCGCTAATCGATCGAGTTATAATTCGTATTTTTCAGTTTGAAAATAAGCAGCGGGTATGGGAAGGCGAGCGCGCTTCGCTGGAGGATCGGATCACGTCGTTGCGAGCGGACTGCTCCGAATTGCGCGACCAGAATGAGTCGTTCCAGATGCAGCTCCAGGTGAGGGACATTTTGAATCGACTATAAGCCTCGATTTCTTGCTCTTCAGCACATCTTCCTGTTTCTATCGAATAGTTCTTATTTTCGAGTCAAAATCATTTTGATACGACTCAGAATATTGCAGTCGATGTAGTCGAAGATTTAATTTTGGTAGCGCACGCTTTGTTGAAGGATCTGTTTCGAAAAAATACGTTTTTTGCCTTTCTCTGTCACTCAATATCAAGCAAGAGCATAGAACAGCAAAAACGTTTGTTCAAATTGACATGACTAATTGTTTTCAGGAAACGCACAGTGCGAACGACTGCTTATCAGCGCAATTACAAGAAGCGCACAATGAAGTGAAGTTCATGCAATCAAAGGTGGAGGAGGCGGTGGAGACGGCCGAGAAGCGGAAGCAGCTGGTGGACGAGATGTCGGTACACATTGAACAGTTGAAGAACGAACATCGACAAGCGCTCGATGCCGCCGAGAAGAAACAAAAAGCCACCGCTGAACAGCTCCAGACAGAACTCGATGCTGTTGGTGTTTTGATTTTATATTCTGATTTTTCGTCACTTTAACGCGTTTTCATTACAGAAATCCGGCGTTGAAATGCAGCAAATGAAAGAGCAGCTTGCCGCCGCGGATGAGGCTCAGAATGCGCTTCGGTATGAAGTTGGCCAACTGCAGCAGCTATTAGCCGAGGCAAAGGTAACCTTTTTTACTTGTTTATTCTTCAATAACTTTCTGTTTTCTTGGATAGTGGGGGGGATCGAATGCATCCGATTCGTTTATAGAATGCTAATAGCGACCTCCCACGAGTGGCATCTAATAGGCTGCATATCTTAGCTACTGTGCAACATTATTGCACTCTCATAAATTATTTCCTTCTTCCCACTCGATTGATGACTTGCAGGAGTCTCTTCAACGCGCGTCAGAGTCTCATACATCGCAGCTGAAAGCGATGGAAGAGCAGCATGCAGCTGCTGTTGCTCAAGTCCGGCTATCTGCGCAATCAGATTGCGAGGTACGGTTTGTTATTTTCATTCTGAGCAGTTTGTGTTTTGAATACTAACCCATTGTCACTTTAATAAGGACAGTTTACATTAAAGAGGACATTTTCTGAAGCGTAAAAATTATTTTTCAGACTCATATATATATATTTATGGGAAATGGTTTACACAACTTACCGCATACAAATTTTATTTGCTCTGTTTAGAATGCGCTAGCAAGGATAGCGTCGATTGAAAAGGAAAAGACAGAGTGCATGGAGTTGGTCGCTCGCCTGAACCAAGAAGTAAAAGATAAAACCGAAGAAATTAAACTGTCTGAAAAGAAACAGACACATGTGGTAGGCGGCGGCGCTTTCGATGATAAATTGCGCGGTGAAATCGCTCTTTTTTCAGATTAAAGATTTGCGCCGTCAATTGGCGGCAGAGACTAAAAAAGCAGACAAGTTGGCTGAAAAGGCCCACCAAGACGGCGCTGCTCAGGGCGGTCGCGACAAGCGCAACGGCTCTCCCGGCTCATTCGAAGAGGTCAAAGCGTCCGATATCGTCGATGTCAGACGGCCACCGGCGCATGATGCGAGGTTAATCGACTTTTTTGGCGTTTTCTTCTCGCTGATTACCGTAATTGTGTTGCAGCAGCGTTTCATCGTGGGGTCTGGTCACCGGCACGAATGGTCGCTGCGAATCTGATCGACAGTCCAATCATGTAGGTTTTCATTGTCGATTTGATGAATCCATGATGATATTAGTTTTAATTTTCTTTCTGTCTTCTTTCTTAACATTTAAGTAATATTGCTTTGAATAGCTCGCATTGATAAATAACTTAAAACGGAACTCCAAGCAGGAGTTCTCATTTTAATATGTCGAATTAGAGGTGCCAATTTCAGACAGCTGATGGCGATGAGAGCGTATCTTCTGTACACCAGCTGGAATCGGAGAACGCAGATCTGATTGGACGATTGGCGTGTTCGCAAAAGGAGCGATACGATTTGGTTGAAAGAGTGAGTTGACTGCGTTTATCTGTGGCCCTATTTCATAAAACTGATTTAATTACATTTCTTTGCAATAGTTTTATGATGTTGATTAAGAAGATCGTGTAAGCAATGTCGATTGTATTCAGGTACACCATCTGGAGCAAGCGAACGCTTCAATGGCGAAAGAGATTGTCGAGAAAGCAACACTGATCGAGACTTACATTCGCGATCGACCGGGCGCGTTTAATAGCAGCGGTGGTAAGCAATTTGTTTCTCTTTTCCCCTCACATGCTCATATTTCAGCCAGCGAGACGACCGGATCGCCCAGTCACACGGGCTTCAAGAAGATGCTAGATATGGTCAAGATTGACCAGTCCGCCGGTGATATTCGCGAGATGAATCGTCGTTTACAGCGGATGCTTGAAGAGACGCTGACGAAGAATATGCATCTGCAAAAAGTAAGTTTTTCTACTCTGCATTTGTTGTTCAACTTTCATTCTAATTTCAGGACTTGGAGCGTTTGGCAAGCAATCAGAAAAATCCCACTCCAGCTTGAATTTTTATCTGTTTTGGGAAAATGTGCTTGGCATTCTTCACACTTCTGTGCTATTGTATCTTCATTCCTGAATGTTTCACTGTATAGTTACTTCGCTTCATATACAATTAGCTACCATGACACAGGCAGTCGCTGCCTGTTCTGCAGTACTTCTCCCTCCATCGCAGATGCTCTGTTTTGGATGGATTAGGGTGAGGTTTAAATTCTAAAGCCCTTAGCCTAAGCCTTCGTAAAATACGATGGTCCCGCCAGCAATTCTGTCGTTTGAGTAATAGCGTGGATGGCTGGTTACAGTTTTCATGATAATAATTTTATTGAAAAAAGAAATTTTTATGATGATCGGTGTTGTGCTTTACTGTCTTGTGCATCATCCCATGTACATTTCGCTTCATGTGTCGGTATGCCGAAATATGAATATAAAGTACCAATCGAGTAAAAATATTTACCATTGCACATGTTCGTTTAATTTAAATGGTTCTGATTGCCATCTGTGCTTAAACGCACGATATCTGTTTTGCCATTTCTAATATTATTATAGTCTTTTATTGTAGTTTGTCACCCTTGTATTACAACTGGTCACTTTTGCTTTCAATTTCGTCAGCCTTGCGTTCTGTTTGAATGTAAAGATGACAAAATTGAGCGTGCGAGTGACGAATTGGTATGTATGACCGTGTAAATAATGCGAATGACAGATTTCAGCGACTCGGACTGCGCTGAGGGGGGCAGTTAAGCAGCGATGGCGTCTCCGCTGCTGCTGGCGGACAGCACCATGCAGAAGATGCTGGAATGTCCCGTCTGTTTGGAAGTGGGCAAAACGCCAAAAGTTTTAAACTGTGGACACAACATCTGCGGTACCTGCGAGAATGTGATGAGTCGACAACGCAACCAGATAGCTTGTCCCGTCTGTCGCGTCGAGACCGTCGTGCCTGTCGGTAAGGTGCCTTGCGATCGCCGTCTTTTTTTGTCCATTCCTTTTCTATATATTCAATATTTCTTTCTCAGTAAGAAAGTGCCCAATGGCATACTTCTGCTTCTAATTTAATTGTGAATGTATATTTAGGACACTGAGATATTTATCAAAAAATCAGGAAGAATGAATTTGCACCGGGGCTCGTCGAGTTACTCGCTTGAATCTTATCCTTGCGAGATGCAAACTTTTTTATCGTCACTGACAAAGAAATCACGAGTTTTAATTGTGTAATTTTCAGGCGGGTTGTCAACGAACTACAGCCTATCTGATTTGATCGCTCATTTAACGCAAGTGGCAGCCGAGCAGCGACACGCGTGCGGGTCGTGTCCAGAACGCGGCACTGCGAACAAGATGTTTCTGTGTCTTCGCTGCAATAGCGTAATTGTGTGCAGCTACTGCGCTGTGAAACATCACAGCGGTCACCAGCTCGACGAGCTGAATGAGCTAATTGGCAAGCGCTGGCGCGAAATTAGCCAATGGCGCAATGGAGTATGTTTGTTATCATTTTTCGCTTATTCCATATTGCGTACTTTAGTTGAGTTACCCCTCAGACGTATACTTCAATATACTTTTCGATAAATAACTGGCAATATTTTTTATTCGTATTTCAAAGTGGAACTTGTTCAGAACGGAAAAAGGGGAATATTATAAATTATAAGTCGATATTTGCTAAAATGCGTGATATGACACCGGTCTGTTATTTGCTTCGTTGATCGAAGGCTTAATGGTTTCCTCTTAGGTTAACGACAGATACGTCGAGGTGTCGACAAATTCGGCCAGGTTGGACGCGAAGAGACTACAACTGACCGCCGGGTTGCGTCATTTGTCGCGATTTTTGATCGAAGACGCCGTTCCACGAGTGAATGTTATCGGCGAGGAGTCGAAGAAAGCCTTTGAAGCTTTCAAGGTGACTTTATTAAACGATATATATTCATTTTCCGATCGTAACAAGAAATCAAGCAAAACTTCATAGTCGGCAAAGAGTAGCTCGCTTTTTGGTGCTTGATCACTCTTTTTCACCAAGAACGATAATCTTATATTTTACGTGCATAAATTAATAGAAAAGAAGCGCTATCAACTTTCGAAGCAGTGTGCCTTATTCAATCTAAGATTTCTTATCACTGATCAAACAATGTTGCTTTATAAGCGTCAGTTGCCTATATCAATGCCAAATTTCAGACCGAACTCGAAGCGTTCGTCGCCGGCGACAGCACTGAGGCGAATATCATCGGAACGGCCGCAGAAGAGTGCGCTCATCGCGAGCAGCTGATGAACGCCACGAACGACCGCATTAAAGAGGTAATCAGGGAGATATTTCATGAAACTTGCAAACTGGGGAGTTACGAGCGCGGCGATTGGTCACTTAATCGGTTATCTGACCAATCACCGCAATTGTAACGACTTTGTCAAATAGGCCCGTTGGCGTTGTATTACTTTTATCACACGAAATGTTGCAGGCTCTGGACAAGGAGAACAGAGCGATGGCAGTGATGCAAAGGGCGGAGAAGGAGATTCGCTCCATATTAGGCGTCGTGGACCGACCACCCCGACCGACGGTCACTCTGCACCAGCCGACCACTAGCGTCGCGGCTAGCAGCAGCAGCAGCAACAGCCACAACCACAGTCACAGCCACGGCCACGACCACAGCCGTAGTCACAGCCACAGCAACCACAACAGCAACAGCAATAGCAACCGTACCACTCGCATGTCGATGAACGATCGCTTTCTACGACTGGTTGGCGTCCGGCCATCCGAGGCGTCTTCGAGCAGTTACGTTCCAACGGTTCGTCCGGCGCCGTCGAGCTCGTCATCGCCGTCTCCGACGCGACAACTGACGTCACCCGTGTTGCCGCAGAATAATCGTCAGCGCTCGGTGAGTCCTCATATATTTCTTCTCTCACTTAACATCTCACTCTATCTTTCTCTTCTCCAGACTATTCGATTGTCGCTCAACCCTGTACGCGTCATACCGACGCCCCATACATCCGACTTCAGCTCTCGCTCCGTATGCATCATGACTTTATGAACTATGGTCAAAGTTTGTCGATCAGTAACAAGAAATCTTTGATTGGACGAGGCGGACTGCTTCGAAAATCGATAGCGCTTTTTATCAGTTAACGCTCGTAAAAACCAAGAAAGGGATATCGTTCTTGGTGAAAAACGGTGTTCAAGCATTGAAACCGAGTTTAAATTTGCCAACTACGGTGCCTGGCGAGATTTCTTGTTACTGATCGAAAAATTTGACTATACTTGTGAAGTGAGCATTTCTGACGTGAGCATTTTAGCCGTCGCCGGTCCATCTGACCTATCGCCTTGCGACGCCGTCACCGATCGCTATTGATGACGACAGCGACGCCGGCGATGCGATTCGCTCCGCGTCCGTCGACCGCGACGAAGACGACGCCGCCAGCAACAGCTTCATTAGCCAAGCGCCGAGCAGCGTGCGCTCTCCCATGCGCGTCGCATTCGACGACGTATCGGTGGGTCTTTTATCGAGAGCTTTCCCTCATTCTATGGGTATCGTCAGGCTTAACAAGTATAGACAGTGCGTTCCTGAGGCACAGTTCTTATCAGTAGAATAATAGTTATAAGTGACGACTAGTAATCAGATTAGATCGACTGGTTTTCCTGTCACTATTTAAGTACACTTAAATAAGAGCCAGCATGGAAACGTTACCAAATGAATATCGCAAAAGCGGCTTAGATCGCCTAGAAATCTCATTTATTCTAGTCGGACAGCGATGACACCGTGGACCTGGCCGTGACGCGCCAACAACAAGCGGAAGAGACAAGCTCGAGCGGTCAGCGCCGCGAGCAGCAGCGCAAACGTCCGCGCCGAATCACCGTCGATCACCAACGCCATCAGACGTCGTCGTCGCCCTTCTTTCCCGCAGACATGCCGTCCACCAGCCAAAGACATCGCGCCCAGCCGAGCAGTCGCGTTTCGCGTCCCCGACGCGTCACGAGTCCCATCGCCTCGATTCGCTATCGTCGCGGGCAGTTTGCCGTCTCGAGCGACTCTGACTGAATATCCTATTTTATTATTCCAATTGTGTCTTGAGAACATCTCCTTTGAGAACATCTCCTACGTGACTTTTAACGAATAGCCAACTTCGCGCGACTCGATTTTCTTCTTCTCTGAATGTTGCCGAACTTGCGCGTGATCAGTCTTATGTACTTCATCAAATGTCTAAATGTCGCACTGTTTCATAGTGTATTTTGAGCATGACTCGCTTGATAGTTCTTTCAGCCGCTTCAGCGCGCGCGAGAGAAGCATGTAATTGTAGATGCAAACTATGTTTGATTTTCAACCGTAAAAGGAACTCTTTTGATCGAAATAGCAGGTGATTAAAATAAACAGGAATAACTTTCAGCAGTAAATGTTACTATCGCAAGGCCTATACTAGGTTACCAATGTTTTATTAAGGGAATTTATTAGAGAAACTATTTTTTACTGCAGGCAGAACTTGGACCACATTCCACCTTCAAGTACTGTAAAGTAAATACAGTGGACTTTGGTTCAATTTTATTAGATTTTAGGCCCGCAGTGACAAACTTCTCTGAGAATTTTCACTCTTGGTATCCTACTTTTGGCCCTTGTGATAGTGCCATTCGTTGCTGAAAACGATTATTCCTATTTCCATCTGCGATCAATTGTATATTCATACTGTATGTACGTCATAAAATATGAGAAATTGTGCACATTGTCGTCATGCACATTGGTCTCTTATGTATGTGTTTGTTTT
>NIUQ01005509.1:0-10609 GCA_002796945.1 Plectus sambesii
ACCTGATCACGGCGCTGAACCGACTCCACTTCGAAGTAGCGCAGCAACCACGCCAACACGGTCTTCTCTTCCATCATCGCGAATCGTTGACCTGAATCAGAGCGTGGGATTAAATTTTGGTACGTCAGTCACTGCTGACATGAATCATAGCGTGGGATATTAAGACAACTCGTCACTCCTAGTTCTCGAAGTATACTATAAATTAGTGCTACCTGAGAAACTCCAGTTACTTCGACAGTGTGAATCGCTTTAACCGGTGGATATTGACCGATTAATGTTAATTACCGATAAACAGGTTTTTGGCCAATAAAAAAACATAGGAAGCCAAACGTGACAGGTTATAAGCGATACCGATAGAAACAAACTCTGCTTAAGTTTAAAGTATCCCGGCCTCCAGCGCCATTTTTTCGCTTAATTAATGTATCACTAAGCAACCGTATCAAATGTAGCGACTTTACAGCACATCTCCCAGAGCTGGGAGTGACCTAATTGTTCCTTTAACTGAGTCCGTGACTGAAAGAGAGAGCAGTAAGGGATATTCGCTTACCGATGCAGTTGCGACCTCCGGCGGAGAAGGGCAGAAAAGCGTAGGGATGTCGGCCGGCCGTCTGCTGCGGCGAGAAGCGATCGGGATCGAACACCTCGGGGTCGGGCCAATGTTTCGGGTCACGATGGACCATGTAGGAGACGATGACCACTTGAGTGCCGGCGGGAACGACTAAACCGTCTAAACGGCTACGTCATCCAGTCGTTTCACAAATCTACTCGTCACCGCGGCGCAACGGAACGCGTCAGCAGTTTTTCAAAGCGAGACGAGAGTAAATAATTGCTAGGTAAACTGCGTTAAGTGCAATCGCATCGCAACTCATCCTCGTCTTCCTATCGGCACTTTCGCGTATTATGCGCGCTAAATACTGACAAATTTACAAAACAAAGTTTGTCATCGGTCAGTTCGTGCGCTGGACAGTTTTCTATGAATTTTAGGCGAGCGCAACATTCCGCATTAGCACGTATATCGTATTTTCACACCGAGAAACATTCCACATACGGATTCAGATTCAAGCAACTCGGCCTAAGGTACATGGTGCAGTCGGGAATTCCGTGCCCTCTATTCACATCTGGTATATCGTAAAATGGCACGGAATTTCCGACTTCACCACTTCTGCGTTAATTGCAGTGGGAGGATGTTGCGTTAGGGTCAATAGCAAATAGTCAATAGTACTATATCAAAGCGTACCGATGGGCTGATCGTGCTTCAGGACACGCGTGAACATGGGGACGCTGGGGAAGAGACGCAGGGTCTCCTTGACGCAGCACTCGAGGTACTTGAGGCTGCCGATGTCCTCGAAGGTGATGTCGCGCGCGTCGTCGCCGAACAGGGCGTCCAGCTCGGCGTGCACGCGTCGCTGCACTTCCGGATAGCATCCCAGCAGGTGAAGCGTCCACGTCATCGCTGATGACGTCGTATCGTGACCCTGTAAGGGCGCGTTTATTAATTCAGGATAAAACGTTATATCTGACATTTTAATGAGAACTTGTGCGACGCATGCGCAAAAGTTAGGAACAACTTAAATTTAGCCGCGAATAACAACAGGTGCAATGTTCACGCCACGCTGATGACGTCATAGCGTGATCCTGTAAAGGTGCGTTCACACTTTCAGAATAACGTATCTAAATCGATATGTTAATGAGCACCGCTGTCGCCTAAATCTTTTCGCATGGAGCATAACTAATTTTTAGCCGCGCATAACAATGTCACTCTCGGTAATATCAATTTAAATTAAATTCAGCTCGCTACAAAGCAGCATTAACAAATGAAGATAATAAAAGTCTGCGGTGCATTCATTAGAGATCGCAGTATGACCAGAATTTCCCTTGATGCATCATATTCGATTTTTTTCTGTACTATTCTTAACAAACAACGAGCATAAGATCGTAGCAAAAACTGCCGAGCCTCAAAAATACAGGCGTCGTATGACAAAGCAATATTGTGCTTAACAGGGATATGTTACAACGAAAGTACAATTGCTGGTCAAATGAAAGTGAACCACTCTCCCGGAGTTATATTACACGCCCTGGGACACTCTCATTTGACTGAACCTTGTAGAAAGACGTTCGTCGAAAGTGATCTTTAGCGGAAAAAATGAGTACGCAAATCATTCACAAAAAAATCGCACCTCGAACATGAAGGTGTCAACTTCGGGTCGGACGTCGGCCATGGGCATCTGCTGTCTGTCGACCAAGTCGAGGAGGAGATCGAGGAAGGCGAGTCGCTGCTTCTTGCTGTCGACGTCGTCGTCGCCGACGTTGTTGTTGCGCTTGTCCTGAAGGGCGTTCATCATCTCGTCCATGCCGCCGAGTTTATCGATCTCCGCTTTGCGCTCGTCAATCACCTGTCATTGAACAGTCGCATCGGTATGACGTCATATGGATTATTTTGGCTTCTTGCCAATTTTTATTAGGTTGGCTAATGACTAATTGCGCTTTTCCTCAACTTTAAAAAGCCCCGTGTCTCTGCGAAAGATGGTCGTCCGTGGCTAATTTTTTGTTTTGCAGCTCAGACAATGGGCTTTCACTACAGTATGCTTGTTGCACTAGTTACTCTATTCGCGTCGGGACAAAAATAAATTTAAAAAATAAAAAAGCGCAATAGCTTATTAGCAAACCTAAAAAGTGGCTCCTCGCCAACACCGCCTACCTTCTGCGTGAAGCCGTGAAGTACCTCCAAACACCAGGCGTGTCGCTTGCCATTGCCAAAATGCCAAAAGAGGAAGTTGGGCCATGACAGCGGGTTCTTTTGACGTTTGTGGATGATATCATTGATCCTAAACAAATAGGCAACCATTAACCATATCGATTCGACGTTTTTCTTTGTCGCAAAACCATTCTAAGTGAATGGCCATTTAAGAAATCCAAACAGCGCGATCGATTTAGTTGTTCAAACTGAAAGCGACAAAGCAAACAGCCGGCCTGTTGAATGGCTCTGCGGACAACTAACGGGTGCGACAGCAGACCAAGCGGAGCGAACTGCCGATCTTTCACAAGGCGACACGATAGCCCCCACTGCAGCGGGGGGTCATAAGCCTAAGGGTGAGATGACAATTCGCGACATAGAACCATTTTTAAGCATTATCATTCCATACCTTATCTTTTTCAATTACCTTTGCGCTCATTGTATTCCCATTGAATATGAGAAGAGAATTGAAACGAAAAATGTGATTAAGACTTCATAATTTAAGAATATATTGCATGTTTATAACGAAAACGCCATTTTCGGGAAATTTGGAGAATTGGAACGCTTTATTACTTGATTATGCCCAAAAGATCTAATGTTTCAGCGGCCAGGCATACGTTAATGCCTTAGCAATCATGACATTATATTTGCAATTTCAAAAAAGGTTAGAATCAATTATTATTGCATCAAAAATAATGACGATTACAAAATGTCGCGTATTGTCGTGTCGCGAATTGTCCAAATCCCAGCCTAAGCTCCCTCCTAACACGAACATCTCAATCACCGCTAGACTGGTTCCATGGACCGACCGCAAGCGATGCAGAGTTTCATCAACGACTATGGTAGAAACAGGTTGGTAACCGCGAGTCTTACTCAATGATCGCCTTGACGTAGTCGGACTGATGGTTGAGCTGCGCGTTGACCGATCGACCCATGGCGCTCTCGCAGATGATGTCAAGGGCGCACGAAGCGATGTACGTCGACACGTCGAACGACTTCCTGAAGCGACGCTATCTTTTCTCCAAAATACAATTTATTTCTCGCGTTGGCTCCAACAAATAAAAATTAGATTAAGAGAAATGAAAAAAAATGTTACTGAAAAGAAAGACACAAATGATCTGTATAGAGGGCGGAAAGTGAAACGAGTTAGGCGTAGACATATTTCAAAATAGTTTTGGTCTGTAAAGATGGTGGGTAACACGCCGTGGTCGGCCAAGAGTAGGTTCACAAGACGTCACTTTTTTCTGGCGAATATTTAAAAAAAAAGCATTTGTCAATTATTGATGTATGCGCATAATAGACAGTACAATGAGCCATGAACTTTTGAAGCGGCTTGAATACTTTAGTTCTCCCTTGTTTTCACTAAAGAGATGTTTGCTAATGTAAAACGGTACGAACCCAGATTCCGCAAAGGGTCGCAGAATGCCGAGGAGAATCTTCGACTGCTGGTTGAAGACTTCGACAAAGTCCTTGAGAATGTCGTAGTGAAAAGTGGGAGTGAGCAGCTTGCGTCGCGGTCGCCACGTTGTTGAGGCACTGAAAAATGAGCCCATTGTTCAGTGCGATCACTACTGATAACGATACTAAATTCATTTTTTAGATTAACTTAAATAAAATATTGGGTCCATTGCACATCGCGTATTTAGATCGCGTATTACGTTAAGTCGTACTTAGCGTAATGATAAAGTATATCCCTTGAGTAAGACTTTTACTAAAGCATGAAATGTTAAAACGGCCCAATGTTCGACATGCAGAATAACAAGTTTTATTTCGAAAGTATTAATGCTGTATGCCTTGGAGCGACCCGTGCCTTTCTGCAACCCAGCTGCGTCGCACTACAGTTCTATGACGTAGGTCACTCCAAGGTACAAGCCCTTGAAGCGACCTGTAGTGCAACGCAGCCGAGTTTAACATAGGGTTGCAGAAAGGCACGGGTCGCTTCAAGGCGTACGGCATTAACACCACGTGAGAGGGAAAAAAGAGGTACCTGGTGAGCAGCCCACGACCCAGCCATGGATGAAGCATGTTATATTCGAAGCCCTTGTCGATGTGTTTCCCGCTACTCAGCACCACCTCCACGACCTCGGCGCCGTACAGCATGACGTACGGCTCAGTGGCAAGCCAGATATTTTGCATGCGGGGATATGCCGGAAACATCATGCAGGTGCCCATAGTCTGATCCATGAAATCTGCAACAAACCGATTCTTTCAATACTAAGCGATGCACCATGACGCTCTTCGAGAATGTAAGTGAAAACTGTACTTCTGAAAAAGCTACAAATTTTGGCCGCTTTCAGATCGTGTATGCTAGCCAATGTTGTACTTAACGCAATGCTGAAGTACCTAGTGTACGAATTTAGACAAAGGTATATGAAATCGGCCCGCCGGCTCGGCAATTAATTAGTGTCCTGAAGTAATAGTGATACCCAGCGCTATGCTTCTTAATGACTTCCAGCCAGTGAATACCTAAACTGCGAGCGAGAAAATTCAATTTTGCGCGTCATGGGTAGTCGAACGTTTTTTGCACTCATTAAGCTTTGTTGCATGCCGAGGTATGGACCATAAGATATTACACACCTTAGTTGGGGGGAAAAACGAGACTAGCGTATCGTATTGTAAGAAATGGTCCATGACATGCTACTTGCTGCCATGCCTCGAATGTTTTATGCACTAAGATCTAAATTTTCAAACGACCAAATTCAATAAGACAGTAAAAATCCTGAGTAAAAACTGACAAAATGCCAACTCTTCACCCGCTTACGCTCATAATTACTTTCCCAGAGGTTAAAATAATAGTAATAAGACAATAATTTCTTTAAATTCGGCATGCATTCGGCACAGCAAATACCAGACGAAACTTACCTTCGGGTTTCATCTTCAACTGGGCAGCATTGCCGATGAGGGGAAAGGAGCGCGGGCCGGGACAGGCGGCAAACTGACGACGCAAGCGAAGATGTTTCAACAGCGCCGTAGCGACCAGAGCGACGATGGCGCCGATCAGAAGCGCGATCCCGAGCACGGCCATCTCGAGGGCCTTCTTCAACACCTCTTCATGAGCGCAACTCGCAACCTAGCCCGAACATTTTCAAGTACGATCAGCGGGGCGCCGCAACCGCTATCGCCCTAAGAGCGCTCGAAAAAACCTCCCACACTCTCTCTCTCTCTCCATCAAAAGCAAAGCCTTTTATCACCGTCATTCAACTTCTGTATCGCTGCTATCATCATCAGCATCGAACCCCAAAAAACGAAAGTGTCGAAAAAGGAAGAGAGAATGAAACGACACAAATCGATAGCCCAAGAGAATCACTCGGTCATCGGTCATCGGATCGCTTCAACAGACAACAAGCACAGCGGAGCGGGTGGAGTATGACGCACGTCTAGGCCTTGGTCTTGGCGGGTTTGGCGGACTTTGCGTTCTTGTCGGTACCGTTGGCGGCGGCGGCGGGGGATTTCGCATTTTTTGCATCTTTGGCCGCGGCGTCGTCCTTCTTGGCCGGGGTGGCGTCCTTCTTCTCAGCCGGAGCTCCATCCTTCTTCTCTGACTCGTCAGTGGCCTTCTTTGTCTTCTTCTTGCTCGGCTTAAGGGAAGACGCCAGCAACTGCGACAGTTTCTCGTCGTCAACCTTGTGCTCCGTCGAATAGACTTCCGTGTCGAGCGGCAGACCGGTGATCTTCAGAAGACCATTCGGCATCACCAACACAGTTGACTTGAACTGGGCGACTATCTCGTTGTCGCGCTCGTACAACACCTGAAACCGCGCCGCATTATTATCAACGTCATTCGACGACAACAAATTGTTTAAAACTGAATTGAGAGTTCCTGTGTCCAGACGATAATAGCTATTGGCTTATTTGGTCGTTTAGATAGCAACTAGACACATCCTTATTTATCACTTTTTCGCCGTCTTCGCCCGTCAACTAACCATACGCAATGCCCCTCGCGCAGATTAATGAAAAAAGATGAGCAGATAGTTGCGAATAATTAAATAACAGTGAAATTCGTTTATACCGGTTTTTGGGAAAACGGCACTTTTAGACCGATATAAACGAATTCTAATGTAATATTGAAATTAGTTTAGAGCAGTTCGCATCATTAATCATCAAAGCAAAATGAATGAACGAACGCGCCTGATATGGTTTCATGAGTCCGTGGCGTTCGCATTCGATGACGCCCAGTTTGGCGGTTTTCTCTTCTTCCCACGAACGCAACGTAAACGGCATTGAACCAAACTTGTTGACCGCTTCCGAGAGGAACGTCCGCGACGCCTTCATCTTCAATGAGTAGACCAAGTCGTCCGACTTCTTGTACACCGTGGTGCGGGTGTCCAAGTCACGTCCCTTACCTGCAAATCAACGATGACAACTGGTCGATTAACTGGAACACGCTAGTCATTTATGCTGATTTCGAATGTGGGGTTATTTTAACGGAACATCGGCGCAAGAGAACTCAGGCAATGTGGAAATGTTCTTTTATAGCAAGCTCACTGAAGCGTTATAGTACAGAACTGGAGATTTCATGAACAGTCACTTCTATCTATCCGGTTTTACTGCAGTAACCCCAAGAATATTTATAAAGTTCTCCAAATCTTTTACGCATCAGAGCGCATGTTTACGAGTATCGCAGAAAAATCCACCCACGCCCTTAATACATTAGGAGAAGATAGGTAGGAGACCCGATAATGGGAACCATATCCCTCAATACCCACCTTTGGGATCAGTATCATACAAATTAATGCAAATGTAAAACGCGAAATGTAATTGCATTTCTGCATTGTTATCACACGCACTGCGAACAAATAAGTGATGACAATGCAGAAATTTAATTAAATTTCTACATTGTACATTCGTACTATGAAATTGACCCCCTGAAGAGAACTGAACGCACGCACCGTCGCCGGTCGACATGAGCACATCGATGGCGTACACTTCGTACTTATCGAACTCGCACTTTTCCATCTCGGATCGCTGCTTCTCACCCGGAGCCTGGATGATCTGCTTCTCGCCATCTGAAAACACACTTCCGTCATTCATTGTAGTAATACAGTTGATTGTCACGAAAGTTTATACAGAAACAACCCAAGCTGTTGAAAAGTCTTCCGTTATCTTTGAGTTATGGAATAGTGGCACAGATAGTGCGGATCTACAAGGCCTTCAAGCCTTCCCGAAGCGCCAAATCTTGGCAACCTCAGGAAATTGTCGCTTTACATCTTATATAGCTTGGAGGGAGTTTATGCGGATGACTATCAGTTGAACGAAAACTAACAAAATGAAAATCCCCTTGATAACTAGTCTGACCTCAAAAGAACTCAAGTCTGAACATAACCCAAAAAGAGCAAATGAATGATATATGAGATACACCGCATGAGCACGAACTTTCGGGATGAGTAAATAAGTAAGTTCCCTAGCGTTTATCCCGCTGCCGCAGGGTCCGCTTTTTCGGGTCCTCCAAGGAAGGCCCTTATCGTTACGACACGTGCTCTTCCGGTCGGCCGTCGAATACCTGACACCGGGAGCCCAATCAGAGACTAGGACTTAGTTGCCAACCGCGGTGGGGAAACGAACCAGTGTGCGTCCACCCTATGACGCGTTAATGAGCTAGCGCATTGACCACTGGACCACCGCGGCGGCTTCGGGATGAGTAAATAAAAGTGCTTACCGATCTTATTTCGTTTGATTTGATGAGAGAGCATGTTCTCGACTGGCTTCACCTGGTAGATATCGGCAAAGCGTTGAATCGTGTCAGTGACCTCCATGTTCTTATGCTGGCCGGGGCGCAACATTCGAATCGCCGCCTCCATCGCATTGTACGCCGCGTGGATAGCGTCAGCTTTCCTTCCCGTCACCTAAAAGTTTTGCATTGTTTCTGGATGCAGAAGAATGGATATGAATGATATGGATGAAAAGGAGAGTTATGACTGCAATCAGTTGATGCGGTTGAGGATAATTGTCTATTTTTCGATAAGTAAGATAGTGAATAATGCACCGTAGTTGGCCTGGATTAACTTCTTTAAGTGTCGCTTTTCGTGGCGAGTCATAATTTTATACCAAAAATTATAATTAGTTCTTAACTTAAACGTACGATAAAATATGCAAATGACAAGTAATAAACCTTTGAAGCAAATTCTCTGATTCTATCATCACATTTGTCTTTACTGACGAAAAATCACCAGAAACAACGACGGATTTGACAAATTTTGGTAGAAGGGGTAAAACTTGATGCAGTTAAAACTGAACATCCTCTTTTCACTTATTTGAGTTGACACAAAGGTTCCAAGGCAAACGTTTTCGAGTGCTTTCCGATAGATTTAGTATATTGTTTCTAGCCTGCTTTGATACAGAAAAGCAGAGTTATCCCGTTTGATCTTCATCTAACCACAGAATTGCGAAGCAAAAGTAAACCAAAAACGGACAATCGTCGCATTAAAGTCTCCAAAGCATCAATCAAATTGATCGACAAAGGAGACGGTATAAGCGCCTTCCATCATAATTCGTCACTCTTGCATTCGATTGCACAACCCTTGTGTTCGATTTCGTAATCCATGCAGAAGGCTGCGTCAAACTAACGTTCAAACTGACTGCAGAACTGACGAAATCAAAAAAAATAACAAGGGATACGAAATTGAATACAAAGAATGAAAATTTATGCTGAAAGGCGGTGTAGACGCGTACCTTTTGATCTTTGCTCGCTCCGACGACAACGGTATGCGCAGCAGTGGCGATGTAGCCGTCGATGTGGGCGCCGAGATCGATCTTGACAACGTCGCCATTCTTCAGCGTGATGGCAGTCTCGCTGCGCAACGGCGAGTAATGACAGATGCAATGGTTCACGGAGATGCACGTCGGGAACGCCGAGCCCTTCTTTACGTTTTTCTCCTTTTTGAAAATCTGCAAGACGCCCCTTCTAACGATTAAGTGCAAAGTCGCCACGTCATCTTATCAGCACGCTGCTTACTGCCCAATCTCTGCTCTCTCACTGGCGCTGTTGCATAGCATTATACGATAAATTGTCAATGTACAACTATCATTCATGTCGACATCAGTAAATGTGAGTGGTGCTGGGCCATTAAACGAGTCAGCGCCTAATTCACGAATTAGCCACCCCCGTCATAATTTTTACCATAATTTACTGTAAATAAGATTAGAATTTTAGAGACTCCAAAAAAATGGCTGCCTCCTCATCAAAGGTCGCTATTATCGTTGTTGTCGCGCTCGTGATTTGCGCCGTGGCCGTCGGAGGTGGCTATGGAGTTGGCCGGCTCGTCCTCAAAGACACAACAACTACGCCTTCGCCAAATAACGCGACAACGATATTGGCAAATAATACGATGACAACGTCTTCGCCACGTCACGCAGCGCCGGCGAGGATGAAATCATCGTCAGGCAATGAGAATACGACATGATTGTCATGTAATGTGTCTTCAATTTCAAAGCTCACATCGGCCTCCGCGACAAAGAGTGCGATTGTCGCACATAAGCAGCAGGAACAGTTTTAATAAAGCTTCATTCGCTATTGTGTTAATGCTTTGCAACGCAAGAACGATGAAAAGGCAACGCGTAACTACCTTAGCTGTGCGTTCCGCCAATTTCTTGTCACCCGAATCGCAAAGAGCGCCGACTTCAACGCCTTCCTTCACTTCTGCGATGAGTTCCTGCAATCGACATTGAATCAGACGTCCGTCAATCGTAGTGGGGCACTAACTTTGAGAATGGCGTTGACGATGTCTGCTGCCATGTTGTACTTGGTGACGACCAAGTCGTTCGCCAAAGTCTCATCCTCCGACTCGCTGTCGCTTCCCGCGCGATCTTCTCTGTCCGACATTTTCAACTGTGCCTAGCTTGTTAGTCACCTGAGAAAGGGCGTCGCCTTGATTCGCA
>NIUQ01005510.1:0-10685 GCA_002796945.1 Plectus sambesii
TATCTCCGAATTCCATTCCCGGTGAGCTAAATACAAGGCATTAATGATTAATGTAAGCAGCTATCTTTGAATCATAATTATTTCAGGACGCGCAAATGTAGGTCACTCTTTGATTAATAACATTTTTACGCGCGAATGCAAGGGAGGCCTAATATAACTCACAATCACTATCGTCCTGTTCGTCTCCTGATGAATTATGTATTTTTTAATAAGATCCAGTTTTAGTTCTTACGATTTGCAAGCAAACTTCCGAAACAGAGTACTCAACAAAAGTTCACCGTACAGAGTACGAATATGATCGCAATATAGAGTTTATAACGTTTCAGAGGGAATGCAATAAGTCATAATAGGAAAGCGAGGGTGGGGCGCATGTTATTTACTCCCGGACGAAATTGCGACTTTCATTTTCGCAGTTTTGGGTATAAAATAGTACAAAGTGTTCCCCAAAAGTGACCTTTTCTTGCAAGAAACTGCAGAAATGGATCTGTGCGCTCGGTGGAGTTGTGGACGTGGCGCTACCCTCAGTCTTTTAGCTTTTATCGCCAGGTGCCAACCGGTACCGACCTGTGTGCAAGAGGCAGTATTCAGCATAGCAACCTGTATGAATGAAAGATCAGACGATATTAATAAACGCTGCGGTTGGAAATGCAACTGAGCGCTGACTATATTGGATTATGGCTAACCTCGTTATGCAATGAGGAAGCGGAGCAAACATCGTCGTTCTCTAGCGAACTCTAGAGAGCAACCCGGCGACCTTTAAAGAGCGATGACAGCGCTTAAACCTGCGTAAATATATACAGTTTGATAGACAACACCCACCTAATTATTATGGTTCAGTAACTTGCTCTCTGCGAACGTCGGCGTCGTAAGAATAAGATCCAAGTCGTTCAGTTCATAAACCTTCCTGTCTGCTATAGTCGATGGTGATCAGTGAAGTTTTGAAAAGCGATCCAATATGAGCATTGGCTTCGAGTTGAATTACTACTTAAATGATGAAATAGTTTAGCTTTGACTTTTGGCGCAAAGCGGCTGCATGTCCAAATATTATGAAATATCAGATATGACTGGTATGAGGTTGGCATCTACCAGAAGATAGTATCGTTCCACCAAAACATTCTCGAACTGAATCAAATATTTTTCTGCATAATGGCGACAATAGTTTGCCCAATACTGCGTATAATGTGTGCTGGGAGAGGGGACTACGAGAGTTATCGGTTGCTAATCAGAAATCTTTCGCTTTGCTCTCACCAAATCAGTGTTCGATATATGCGAGGATTGTCGTTTAACTAGTCAGATCACTGTCCACTATCCAGAAAGCCATCCTCCAGAGGGTGGCCATTGTTATCTTTAGCTCAGATTGCACGTTTTCTGCCTTAGACAACGTCAGTTAATGTGTACCAATGCAATCTTGGCTTAGGGTCAGCGGCTAGGGAATACTAGAACACATTTTCGCAATCTGTCATTATAGCCGGACTTCCGTCTGCCGCTTCTCAGCCAGAATATAAAGGGCATGCTTCCAATCTCGAAAAAGAAGATCATATACATATATCAAGTCATCATCTATGCTTTAACGAACTGAAAGTAACGAAATTAAACACGATGCCGAAGCTAGATCCCAACTTAACCTTGGGAAATTCTTCATGATTCTGCCCTGACTTAAATGAGATGCAAATGCCATCGTCGCGGAAAATGGCGCGCGCTATTCGCAGTGACTATATTGCTTTTGAATAAATACGCGCCAAGCCACTTAAATGCAAAGACGACGCGCGCACGCGCTGTACGCATTTAGAACCAACTTGTCTTTGATGCCGGTCACATAACTACTTTGTCCATAATTTCCTTCATTATCATCTGAGTTGGTTTACATTTGGTATGTATGCTGAAGAGCAATAGCAAATAATCACCTGCTAAAATTTGGTCTCTTGGTATTGCTCTCGCTACCACTTTAATACTTACTCAGCAGTCAACCTGTTCTCGTCTTGGAACAAAATCATTCTCAGTTCTAGTTCGCAAACAGATTAGGATTACAGTGTACACCATATTTTCTTATATAAGCGGGCAGTTCATATGAGAAGATACCGTATTCTGAGCTATAGTTGTGCGGTGGCTGTCCTCCGAGATGTAGAGATATCTCCAGATCTTCCTACGATTACAGAGTGAATGGCCGAAAACGTAGAAAGGGCTTCGAAACGGCACCATTCAATGCAAAAACTTCCGCTCTACCGCTGACCCATACTGAAAATATGATACCTTTGTCACTTTTTGTGGGAGGCCAAAACATTTCTGCCAATTGCCGAGTTGAGATAGTAGAACGGCAAATATAGGAAGGATAACGAGAGACTAGCGGTATCTAGCGGTAGCTTACATATCATGATACCGCGACGTGCGCGAAGTCTGTTCTGTCTGCGGTGAACTGAACTAGGATTCCTTCTTTCGTCCCAAGTGTAGCTTCGCTCATGAGACGTTTCTTTGATATGTTTATAAGTGTCTGGCGTTGAGAAATATTATGACTTGTCAAACTGAAATTTCTTTTTTGCTTTTCAGAAAAGTGCCAGTTGGCGTTCATCGAATCCAATGAAGGAGAGCGGGCTTTGCTCAGTGTGCAATATACCGGCTTTAGGGCGAAATTTCAACGCCCTATCGTGCGCCGCCTGCTGCGCTTTCTTTCGCCGTACTATTGCGGATGGCAGAAAGTATATATGCGATGGATCCCAAGAGTGTGATGTCACCATGCGTACGTTTCAATTGTCCGTGATATGAGGGTGGAAAGTTATTCGCTCTCGATAGCATGCGATATTGCTATCAGTTTTCGACCTGAAAGACGATGACTTTCCAACAGTGCTAGCTGACAAGTATCTGAAACGCAGTGAGAAGCGCGAAAGATTTCAATGCATATGCATATTTAAATTTTCCCGTCCTGTCCTATCCCTCAACTGTTTTACCGCTAAGGCGTGCAGCGAAGACGCTACAGGTGTCAGACTCTAGGGCCATCCACAATACGATTAGGGTTGTCCGAAAAGGCTTTTCACAAACTTCTTTAACCCATCCTTAACTCGTATACGCTCATACCATTGATCCGGGAGCCGATCAATACCTTCTGCGACAACTAAACTTCTACTGATACCACATTACTAGTCGTAGAACGGCCACGTCTCTTACCATTTGCAGATTTGAAGTATTACGGGAAAAGGGGCATATCTTTGCTCAAACCGATCGTTCTTAACCAATTAACGTTTATTGGATAGACAAAATTTGGGGCTTTTCGGTAATGAAAGTGTTTACTTTAATTCTTTCTTTCTTTTTCAAATAGATCACTTTGTGATAAAACTTTCGGGCAACCCTAATATGAAGGTCGACGCTAATAAAACATTGTTTCAGAGGCACATCGAATCTGTCGCTACTGCCGTCTTCAGAAATGCCTCGACGTCGGCATGCTTCCAGCAAGTACGTTATTTGCCATTTTTAGTGAAAAATATTGAGGGTGAATTTAGCGTTGTGTGTCAAGTTGAATTACGAGGGCGTAAATATAGCATTGGAGTTGCAATGGGATAGGACTCGGCGCTCACTAACTCCATTTAAGACGGTCGGAACCTTTGATAAAAAATCCATTGATCGTTACCGTAAACTATGCTTCCTTAAATAGTTGAGTTGTCTTGATATAGTGTTGCCTATCTTGTTCCACGCCTTTACCCATATATACATCGCATTTTACATAGTCATCCACACAGTTGTGAACACCAGAAAACGCTAGGTTGTATTTTCTTATGTTAGCGGCATACGATGAGAGTAGTTCATTTTCATGATTGCAGGAGTAAAGCGAAGTGCACTCAAAGCAGACGCGCGGCATTCTCAGCCATCAAATGATGCTAAACCACCCAGTGATGTTGACAACCTCGACCAGCTCTTGCTGAAATGGCAAGATTTGAACAAATTCCGTCTAATGCATTACGGTCATCGGCTAGATGGAAAGCTGACGATGGTAATTGACTTAATTCATTATTGACGTCTATCCATAAATGACACAAGTTGGAATAGTGTTGAACGATTATTATGTTTGTTTCTAAGGTAACAAAAAGGTCAAAACTATGAGAAAGTGATATCGATAGGTTATGACCAAGATATTGCTTGTGAGTAAAGGCCACCGATTGCACCTATAACAATTCTTCTATATATGGCTCCAATTTTCAATGAACAAATGAGGATACAAGCTATTCTTTGTATTTTTGGCCAGCAGACTTGCATTATATGCTTCGAATAGCAGGAATAGGTATAAACTGTAAATAGAGATAGGGGAGGCCGTGGGCCGGCTACCAGTTTGATTAGACGACTGTGGCGAGGTAAAATATTTACATTATAAGGGAATTTCAAGCAGTACAGAGAGATTGAAACTAATTCTTCAGGTACCGAGCGCAACAACGTATCAAAATTGGAGCTTGATGGAAAGTTCTGAACCCGGCATCCTATGGGAATATCTCAGCAGTCACATCATTTTTCAACGTCTCAACACTACAGACAAGGTAAGAGGATACGGCAGGAGGGTATTTTAAGTCTCATTGAATGAGCAATTCAAGTTAAACAGAAAGTTGACAAAATTATATCCAATTGAAGATGAAATTCAAATTTCGCATCCTTTTATTGAAACTGCATCAAATGATAGCAAACGGGATGAAAGTGAAGGGTGCTAGATGCTGTTTATGTTGTTGCAATCAACATTCTAAAATGAACTGTTATGTTTTTCTGTTCATTTGGTACGCAAAATTCACAACTTGTAACAGCTTGATCATTCTGCGACTCTTAACTGTTTAACATTATCCCTTCATTTTAAGCTCAATTTGATGAAAAAAAGCGAAGTTCGGATTCTACCTTAAAGAGTGCATAAATTTAGATCAACTTGTTTCCTGACTTCGATTCCACTTTCAAGCGTATTAATATTACAGTCAAAACCGGATAAGTGCACACCGGATAAGTGCACAAACCGGATAAGTGCACAAATTTTCCATGCCCCGAAATTTTGTACTATGTTTTGTACATGATCTAAAACCGGATAAGTGCACACCGCATAAGTGCACAAACCGGATAGGTGCACATTTTTTGCGAGCCCCGTGTGCACCTTTTGTATTGAATCTTGACCGGATAAGTGCACATAGGTGCGATCCCACCCAAATGTCACTCAAATATCTGCGCATATGATATATAGTGCATCGAAACAATGCCNAGCCAAAATTAGTGCATATAAGCAAAAACCGGATAAGTGCATAAACCGGATAAGTGCACAAATTTTCCGTGCCGGGTCGATGTGCACTTATCCGGTTTTGACTGTACGTTCATATCACATCATAAAACACATCATTATATCATCACTATATGATACCAGAAAACATTTCGCTTGCAGATGACATTATTTGAAAACTTTGCGTATTTTTCGCGTTCTGCCGAGACTGCGCTCGCAACCGTGAAATATGAAGGCGTGGAGAGCAACACAATTTACATGCTCGACGCTAGTTTCGTCAGCTGTAAACATAAAGCTGTCAAGCGTGTTTTCGCTGAAATTCCGTTTCTTGTCGATCCTGACTTCATTTCGAGGTAAGAGATGAGATACGTCGATTCGGGACCGATCCAGTCGGAAGATATTCCTAATTAGTTGTGATAAAAACACGCAAATATCAAGAGCGTTATGCTTATAGCAAATTACTGCATCATTTTTTTGCGTGCTTCATGAGACAATAGGCGGAAGCAAAATAAATTATTGTCTCACCACATTCTTTGTTGCACTATTCGCTAGATTCACTGATGGCATTTTTTCAGAATATACCTCCCGCCAATGTTGTTTATCATTGAGAATCTTGCACCCGCTATAGAAGCGGCCGAATTAAGCGATACAGAAATAGCTGCACTTTTCAATCTACTGCTTTGGGATCCAGGTACGCTTATTTAACTTCATCATCGCTTTTCCATTCAGACGCTTTATAGTAAATGCTGAGCTATCGCCCGAGGGTAAATTGTTGGTTGACAAGCAACGCCAGCAACTCCTACTGAATCTCAGTCAGGTTTACGAAATGGACGGCATCGATATGCCGCTGAGATTAGGCAATCTCTGCCTACTCTTAGCGCCAATCAAGGTTTGTTTAAGTTGGATTACGGTCATAAATTTGAATCTTATTAATTGATGATACACATTCTGATAATTTCTGTTCATGGTTTGAAGCTTAAAAAATATGCGATATAACTCATATAACTGCTTTCCTAGCCGTATTAATATTTGATATCATGAAACTATTGAATATGAGCAGATTGTTTGAAAAGGGAACTGAGGGGACGAGTGGTTCTTGCAGCCTCTTGCTTCTCGAATTAAATGTGAAAACTGACACTGGTATTGGAATATAATTATTAAACCTGAGCATCTCAGGCATTCAGTCAGTTAACTTTTAAGTACTGAGCTGTATTTTCAGGAACAAGCTCACATGAGACAAGAAGCGAATCGAATAATCGACCTTTCATTGTACTAGTACATAGCTACATATCTGTTAATAGTTTCGTAATCTCAATGAGAGCTAATTTATTTGTAAAAGCAGTGCTTTTTATACACTTCAATGCTAGGTTCATGTCGAGAAGAAATGGCTCAAACTTGCAGCAATATTTGGTTTTGAAAGTCGAGAATCATATAAAATATTTTTTGTGCTTATTTGGAATTATGTTCTATGGTGTTTGCAAATGCTATATTTGAGCAATAAATGCTTTTGTTCGACCTTTCTCGTGGATATTCTGAGATCCGCGTCTATGTTATCGCAGGGGTGACTGTGTTAGAAAGCAACCATATAGAAATTATTGTTTAATGAGAGTTACGAAAACTCCAAATGATTGTCGCGCTATCTTCCTGTAAGTTTTCATCTGATTATAAATCAATCTGTTTTGAAACGAAGAGACTTACAGATTGAATCAGTATGTTAGCATTTACATGCAGGTTGATCGTGACTGGTGCCAGCCTACTTCTGAAGGAGGTAGCGTCGTCGTCCCCCGTCCATCCACCTCTCACAGTCTATCTCTCGATAAATCTGTTATCAAACAAAATGACGAACAGATGTCGGTTATTAATGTTTGGCTGCTTTTGAAAACGCAACATAAAAGCTGAACTAATCCAAGTCAAGAAAATATGTTGACGCAGGTTGGAAGGATAGAGTGTGTGATAATTATCATCGCTATTATTATCGTGTAGCCCGCGTGATTGCACTTTGCTAGGGTAGTTTTGCTGGATCGAGCGTTTATTTTGGCAGTAAAGATTAATACGGGCGACCTTTTAACTTGCAAAGCGAATACGTGGCTGTTACATGGCACGACTAAACTTGTCAGCGCCGCCAGATGAATCATGAAATATATATATAGACACGAAACTGATCAGTGAGGTGTGGGCGGAATAGAACATTTGAAGCCAACGACCATCTACCTTGCTTAGCAGCAGACTGGAGCACTCTGGGCAGTTGCTATAACAGTCGATTTCGAACGCATCATCTGAGCCACTGAACATCAGATTTATTAGGCTGTCCATAAAGTTCATGCCCAAACGGCTTCATTTCAGTAAATGAGCAACTGAGTGCACTATTACGAACGCAGTAATTTGAAGTAATCATTCTCAAGTCTATGCATAATTGTCAGAATGATGGAAGCCAACCGATGCCTCTAGCATAGATCTCTTCTGAACTCGCTTTAACCCAGCTTTTAATAGCAGAGCTCAGTTCAGAAAGCGATGTAAAGCTCCTCTCCGAGAGTGATTCCTTGAGCCACGCAAAGAGCTAATAATCGCTGGGAGCTACATCTGTGGAATACAGCGATTGATCCAAGATCTTGAATTCTTATCAAACGATTGCGGCCTTCGTAGCACTGCTGCTGGTGCGGGGTCGCGCGTCGTCGTGTTGATGCAAAACTGACTTGATCAACTTTAAGCGACGCTGCTTCTTGATTGCCTCACGCTGTTTCTTCGAGACCCTAATGTTGTCCAGAGCGCGCTCTACGGCCTTGATGTTTTGAGGTGTCGGTCCGATAGCAGGTCGATATCACTGTGTGAACGGTCTTCTTCAGTCTCACAGTCCTCGCTGAAGCATTAAATAGGGGCTTAGGTGGTACGGAGAGCTGGAGCAGACTGGCTAAAAGGCTTTTACATCTGAGTATAAATCGTTGGGGGTCTTTATTGCGGTCTTCCAGAGGTACAAAATCACGATGCACTTGTCAAAATTGTCGTTTTCCGTGGATCAGATTCGGCGAGGTTACGCGGATGATTGCTGGTTGAGTGTAAAATGATGAAATGAAAACTCCTGCTACTAAAAAATTCACATCCTCTCAAGCAACAAGTCTGAACATATTCAGACAAGATCCGTCCTGTAATATTTGAGAACTAAAGACTACGCATGAGCCTATAAGGCAATCTAACACAACACTGTTGAAATGCATTTGCAAGAGAGCATCGAAGCTTACGGAACGAGTCGCTTTACGAAAACATTTGGACAATGGTTCGCCCTTAAACAAGTGAGCATTTCGGAAGATTTGATCATATACTCACATGAATGATCTGATCCAATAATTCTTGATTTAAAAATAAAAGATTTGATGCTTTACCGAATACTAGATGTGACATGCCACGATTAATTGTCAGCGTCATCAAATGAATCATAGAATAATCAATGCACGAAATTCATCAGCGAAATGTGGGCGGAAAAATCCATTAGCAACCAGTGACCACATTGCACAAAGGGGGAAGAGAGATTTTTGGATAGTTGCTATAACACTCAACCACGTACCCGTCACCATAGCCACTGGAGACCAAATCTACAAAAAAGATTGAAACGCATATGCAAGAGTCAGTCAGCTTCCAGTGGGATATGGCACTTCCTGACCATCGGTGAGAGATAGGCTCCGATAAAAAGGATCCCTTCTAGAAATTTCGACTAACCGGTTATTAGTTATTCGTATAATATTCAGTGTCTGTGTACACTTAATCGGGAGGCTTACTTGATGCAGGGGGGCTAAGCTACATGGGGCCGGGATCACTTTGTTTCCACGAATTATTTAATCTTGGAGGATTACCGTAATTATTGCATGTCACTACTAATACTCCCATTTTCCCACTAGTACTCTCCTAGTTGTTTCGTTTTTCCTCTCCTTAGCTTGCCACATTAAGCTTTGTGCGAGTCTTAACTTTTCCTCGCAAATTTTTCATCAAGTACAAAACTGATGATAGAATCTGGCAAATGCTCTAAATTAATTTCATAGCATGTTTAGCTAGGATCAAAACCCTATTTTTCAGACAGAATTTAGAAATCTGGTTGCGGGTTGTGTGGGAGACTGAGATAATCGGGTAGGTATATTGAAATAACATCATATGTAGAGAGATACCTTCAGTTCTCATCGGTCGCAGCACAGCAAGGCTTGTCAGTATCGTATGCTTGAGGCCGTGAAACTTTATTGATGTTTACTGCGTTAATATTTTGGAATGAATGCTTCACCGTCCTCGCGGAAACGCAAAAAGTCGTGCTCAGCCTGTCGAGTTGTCGATGGACCGTATTCTTCAAATGAGTCCCAGCTAATATCAACTGCTTAACGAGATAATCTCCTGAAATCTATTTCAGCAAACGACACGTGCTCAAAATGAAGTTGGGTTATTTTTTGGAAAGAGAAAAAATGCTGTTTTCGCTGGCTGTTCTTCTTTTCACACACCCTACAGTTACTGCTCAAACCGATCTACAAAACCAATGCACTGGAGCTGACCGTGTGTACAACGGCGCGTCTTGCTACGTTGCAGTTAGTACTTTGAAAAACCATGATGCAGCTAAAACATCGTGCAATCACTATCTTGGATATTCTGGTCATTTGGTGCATATAAGAACTGCAGCAGTCAAGACCGTCGTTAAACAATTGGCGACCGTAAGTATGTTTTGTGAAGCACAGCCATTCTAAACACTGCTCAGCGTTTACCCAGTGACTAACCCCTTTGTGAAATATTCACGAGGAAGTTGCTCTTCAGTTCCTATGCACACCACCCTATGTGCCGTTAGGACTTTTGTCCAGCGAGATCGAACATGTTGACTCGATTAAAGTGATACGGTTGGTGAAAGCTGGCGTTTTTTTGTCTTGTAAATTTATAACATTTAAAGTGGGGTTTTGAAATGTAGGATTGTAACGATGATGCCGTGTAACGATAATGTAAACTAAAAAGTGATTTCTTCAGAGCTATATTGGTGCGGCTGCCGATTGTGTCTGGACGGGCTTTGAGCTTCGTAATTTAGTAGATACGACGAGTGATATCAACAACTGGGGTAACTACTACAGAGATGGAACATTCGCCTCTGTAACATACCTTCCTTGGTATCCAGGTTACCCTATATACAGCGCCCCCTACAACAGAGGTCTGTATTGCAAAAGTTACGACGCTATTCTCAATTTCGGAGCATACCAGACTTACTACTACGTTTGTGAATACGGTAAGCATTCGAATAGTTTAAGACAGACTTTTTCTAAGCATTGAGCTTCCCTTGGCACAGTTTACAAAAAGGCGTCAGATTTTGATGAAACTTGATATCCTGGGGTAATTTAGGTCAGGATTTCCGAAAATAGCGTCAAAATTTTTCGAAAATATTTTCGTGTCGAGATATGGCGGGAAATTCAAACGTGATCACATGACTATGAAGATGGAACCA
>NIUQ01005511.1:0-10628 GCA_002796945.1 Plectus sambesii
TTAGTGGTACAAAGTTATGGTATTAAATTTCGAAGGTACAAATATTCGCAAATCGGCCGAGTTGCGAATTTTGCGAAAATAAGTACCTGCGAATAATTTGTACTCCTACAGTATTCAAAAAAGAAACAAGATTAAACATCTAATGCACAATTTTTATCGATTGCTTAAACACAAATATAACTAATCCATTTCGCAGTCCCAAATACTTTCTACTCTAATTGCCCAAAACCATTGAGTAGGTATTAGCTTGCTGTAGGAGCTGCTAACAGTGGTGAATGATAAGGTCCTTGACATCCTGGCACGAAAATGCGGACAAAATGCCTTCTTACTGGCGTCGAAAACAGCAACAAAGAGTAGGGATTGACTGAGCAGAAGAATTGATTTGCTGTGTTAAATATTAACCAGAAAGTGGTAGGATGGTAGAGATTGAATTTATATAAATTCCACGCAAGGTTCGATGACACTGCTACATGTTGGCCAACAACTATTCCAGCTGCCTGTACGAAACCAATCGCCGTCATTCTCAACGCTACACGATGAGTGGTGGACAAGTTTACGTTTGAGGAACACTAAAATTTGACAATAAAGTGCAAGCAATCTGAATAATAAGTAAAAAACAGTCGACATTTTCCTATCAGTTAGAAGAATAGGAAGTCTTAGATTTTACAGTGATGCATTAAATATTTCAAACTGTATCATTTTTGGTAGAACATTACTTTAGACCATAACTTCTTTCTTTCGTTTTTCATCAAAATGTCTACAAGAGTGAACGTCATTAAGATATGCAGCTTGATAAAATTGCTAAACACATCTCCGTATTTTAATTTCACGCCAAAATAATCCGAGAAAATTTAATAATGTATTTCAGTTGTATGCATAGTAGCAGAATACAATTCATCTTTACTAAAAACCTGATTCCATTACCTTTTTCTTGATGATAGTGACAAAGATGATAGCGTAAAGAATGACAATCGCAAGAACCACAGGCTCGGCGGTCACGAAAGCAGTAAACAAATTAAAAGTTGGAGCGCCATCCCAAGCAAACGTGATTGTATTATTGTTCAATGGAAATCCAGGGAAAATATTGAAAAACCGCTCAGTAGACAGTATCACTGGAATCACTACCGCAATCCCAAAGATCCATTGAAGTACAATGCAGTAACGAAGCAGTCGTCCTCCATCCCATAGCTAAAATCTTTACAATACTGATGACGTCTTATGAGATGTGTAGCGTAAAACGACTAGGCAGAAAAGGCCAAATTTTTCATCCAACAACTAATCAGATCAGATAATAAAATAACAAGTTCAACCCTCCTTTTTAGTCGTCATGTGCGCTTTAACCTTTTAGTTTTGTTTGAACACATTATTGTGCTCAGAGTTGAAAATTTGTATTTTATTGGCCAAGCAAATGCTCAAGAAAACTCAGTCCATTTCAAGCAAACTTGTAGATAGCTCGCAGGATTCCATATTAAGCGCGATTCAAACTTCATTATGGCCATTACTAATTTTTAGGCTGAAGGAGGATTCCAACTATTGACAATTTAAGCACAAAATGAACATTTGGTATATGCGAATTTATGTATAATTAAACTGAACAGTAGCATTTCGTGTTTTTCACGAAAGTTTCTACAGCTCATGCTTTCAACGAAGCTCCGTCCACTGTCTTATGGCACAGGACGCTGGTCGCACTTGTGTTGCATAGCAACAGAGGATCAGTTACCTCGCAACACGCAACACCTTTCATTGCGATGCAATAGATTTATTATTAAAATTCGATTGCAATTCCAGTTCGGATGATACCCCAAAATTGTTCTATATAGAATATGTGTACCTGGTAGTAATGCTCCTGAACCGGAACCAATAATTAATTATTTCCACTCCTCACATAAAGGATCATAATGATTCTCATAAAAGTAAAAATGGGTCACGTCCCCTTATTTTGTGAACAGAATTTTATGCAGACAGATATCTAGCCATTATTGAGGCTTCAACTATTACCGCGAGCATGGCAGAGAGGCTGTCTTTGGAATGAAAGATGCTTCCATCAAGTTAGACGAGCATCCGTGACGAGATATCACGGTACGTGTTAATATGGGTCGGCACAATTTTTTGCAAAGTTCGTTGTGTGAACGCAAAACTCAATTGATCGACAGGGAACCGAGTTTATGCGCAGTTTGCTTGAAATAGACTTGGGTGCCACAAGCGTTTGCGTGGCTAACAATGTCTGAGATGGGCAGACTTATGAACTTCTCAGCATCGTAAGCCACATGTCTCTGATATCCCGATTCCGCTATGTGTCAAGAGTGGGCATCCGCAACCCGTTATTTCAAACAGGCTCTTGCATGAGCGCATATGGGGAATGATAACGGCTTACCGTATCATGTCTCGTCGGCATAACAAATGCGGTGAACCGATTCATTGAGACAAATAGGACGCCCGCGAGTGAAGAGCGACCAAATGAGCCGCTTGCTATGCTCAGGCGAGCAGCCCAGCTATCCATCCAAATGTAGAATTCGGGTACCCATCCATATCCTGCTAATTTTTCGAAAAGCAGCAAAGTAATGATTCTGCATATGTCAGAAATGCCAGTACTTATTATGAGGCTGAAGAATGAATGTTTCAACCTGAAAGAGTTAGTAGCGTATTTACGTATATGAGCGAACGAGTCCCTTTCAATTGTAACTCCTTTACGGCAGTGTGAAATGGGAGAATCCAGGTAATTTCAATTTTTTGTTTGCTTAAAACCAACTTAGCATATACCCGGAAATATTCATTCATTCACGACTCTCGCCGCTTTTAAAGAATAATAAAGAAAAGATTAACGAACCATTCGTCTTTCCGATTCTTTATAATGGCTACCAGAACGAGAATATAAAGGGGTATGGTAAAGAACATGATAATGTCCATCGTGTAGCCAACAACGTTACTGACGCGAACTGGAACCGGCCCAATAATGTATGTGCGAGTTGTAACATTCTCAATGGCCATTGTCGGTTGCTAATTGACTGACAGATACTGCAATTAATGCTTAAATTTTAATGTAAGAGTATTTTTGAAATAGAAGGGCAGAGTGAAATTCACGCCCAAAAGTTGGCCAAATCGCCAGCTCGTCACACCTGAAACAAGAAATCAGCAAAAACATCCAAGTATGGCCTGCCCGCGACGCAAGGCTTCCTACGGCACTCTGAATGGCTTAGTCATGAAATGTGAGATGGACTTCTATCTTACTATGCTTGACAAACACTTTTTTATTCAAGCACGTCTTGATGACACGCAAGACGATGGTACGAAAAATACTGCTTGCTGCAAATTTCTGCTAAGGCAGCGGCTGCAGTGTAGAATAAACTCAGACAGCTGCTTACGGCACTACCCCAAACATTTGAATGAGGCAGTAATTCGTACACTCTTCGCAGGAAACTAGATCTAGTGCGGGTCTTAGCCTTGAACGGCTGAAGAGATTGGGCCGGTTTCACATCGCCTACTTTAGCTAAAGTCGGACTTTACGCAATGATAAAGGATAGGCCTTAAGTCCGACTTTAGCTAAAGTACGCAATGTGAAACCCACCCATTTTCTTAAAACTCAGGTACTCTCCTTTGATTCCTGATGTTTTATATTGTCTTATACAGGAAAAGCTGTCTCCAAAGGTGCACCCGGCAACTTTAATGAGTGGCCGTGTTTTAGCATCTTTGCCATGGAGATTACACTAGAGGTAATAATTGCGAGAGTGTATCATGGAACTCGGGTTAAGACTGGCGCGGAAAGTTTGAATAAAGCATTTGCAATGACCTTGAATCGAAACTTGGATTAGTTTTAACGCAAACAAATGCAATCAAAATTTATTTAATATTCACGGCTTCTATGACGAAGCGCAGTTAGAGCCACGAAAAGTACACTACGTTCCTAAAGTTGTACTCCATAAAAGTCTGTGAGATTGGCTAAACTATTTCAGAACTGTTGCTCATTCTGGCGCAAACGAGCAACACTGGAACAAAATACTAATCTTGCATGAAGGCGTAAGCAAATGGTCCTATTTTGATGGTCTTAATGAGCGCTGTTTATTCACCACACCTTGTTCATTATATTTAAGTGGTACTGCAGGAGCGATATAATTCAAGCCCTGGACGACGAATAGATGGAAACACCTGTCGTCTGAATTGCTTTCAAGTTCTATATTGAGCAACATGCTGTTGTGTGTTCTTAAAAGACCCCTGCAAACGTAGCTTTGTATAACGCCCACAGTTGATAAATATCTCAAGGTTGGTCATCAAAAATCATATTACTTGTCGGTTTTCATTCTAGCACAGAATCTAAGGCAAACAAAGAGTGTGCAGTTTATTTGGCGAAAATATGAACCCTCTGATCTCTATATGATGATCTCCACGGCCTCTTTATAGTGATCTTGAAAATGTATTGAACCTCTAGCGCATGTTTCTTTGAGAACTTATCAGCTGACCATATACACTCGCTTACTGCATGTACTAGCAGTTAATGTATCTATTCTATAACATTGCAGAACTCCTCGATAGTGAAAATTTTTCTTTAATGTGCAAATGATAATATCTGAGTTTAGAAGGGCACGAACTGGAAGCATATTAAAAACCGGACAAGACAAGACAAGATCTTCTGCACACTTTTTATCAATTGCTTAAAGACCAAAACAAATAATCCTTGTCAGCAGCACCAATTATTTGCTACAGAAACAGCGAAAATCACTTAGTAGGCATTAGACTGCTGTAGAAGCCGCCAACAGTGGTAAATGATTAGATCCTTGGTATCCTGGCACGAACATGCGGATAAAATGTGTTCTTACTGGCGTCGAAAACAGCAACAAAGAGTAGGGATTGACTGAACAGAAGAATTGGTTTGCTATGTTGGAAATGAACCAGAAAGTGATCGGATGGTAGAGATTGATTTTGAATAAATTCCACGCAAGGTTCGATGACACTGCAAGGTGCTGGATAACGACTATTCCAGATGCGTGTACGAAACCAATCGCTGTCATTCTGAGTGCCACTCGATCACTGCTGGACAAATCTACACTTGATGAACACTGAAAATTCATAATGAAGTGCAGTAATTGAAATAATAAATAGAAAAAAGTCAACATTTTCTAGTCAGTATAAAGAAAACAGTCTTTAATTTGACAGTGATGCATAATGTATTTCAAACCGTATTATTTCTGGTAGAATATTACTTTAGAGTATAATTTCTTAATCAATGCACTTTATTCATTCCTTTATTATCAAAATGTAAAAAATTTAACATCATAATGGGGTTCAGTTTGGAACACTTACTGTTTCTAACCCTGTTTTTTAGTTCGCGCTCAAATATTCCGAGGAAATTTAATAATTCATTTCAAATTTTTACATAGCAGCAGAATGAGTATCCGACCAAAGTAACTGTTCAGCGCTTTTCATCATTTAAAGTCCATTTCACTGTAGTATAGTACGAAAGTCGGATTACAGGTCATAGGATGCGTTATTAAGGCCCACTTAGAGCAAGATTAGAACTTAAACAGCCTATTGCATAATGAGGCAATAAGAATCCCAACTCAAAACTCGTACCGAAATTCAAATGGAGGGATTAATAAAAGAACAGAGCTCATTTAAATTACAAAACCTAAGTATTATACCTTTTTCTTGACGATCGCAACAAAGATAATAGTATAAAGAATGATAACCGCAAGAACCATAGGCTCGGCAACCACGAAAACAACATAAAAATTAAAGGTTGGAGCGCCATCCCAAGCAAAGGTGATTGTGTTATTGTTCAATGGAAATCCAGGGAAAGTATTGAAAAACCGCTCAGTAGACACCATTACTGAAATCGCTACCGCAATCCCAGAGATCCATTGAAGTATAATGCAGTAACGAAGCAGTTTTCCACCATCCCAGAGCTAAAATCTTAACGGTATTTATGACGTCTTAAATGGTGTATAGCGTAAAACGACTGGACATAAAAGGCCAATTTATTTACTCAACAACTCGCCAAATCGAATAATTAAAGAACAAGTTTAAACTTCCTTTTAGTTGTCATGAGCATTTTCGAATCATTTTTAGATTGGTTTGGCAACATTACTGAGCTCAGAGCCGAAATTTGTGCATTAATATATATTTGCGATGGGCAAATTCACAAGCTTCTCAGCATCCCAGGCTTAAAAGTCACGTAAGTGCAGCTTCTCCAGCGTGCTGTAGCGAAGCGATGTGAATGAGATATGATGAGACATCTCTTAAATCCCAATTCTACTAACTATCAAGAGTGTGCACCCGCAATTTGCAATTATGAACAAGTCCTTGTATATGTACATACGCACAAAAAAAGTGGCTTACCTTTTCATGTCTCATTGGCAAAAGAAATGCGGTGAACCGATTCATTGAGACGAAAAGGACGCCCGTACTTGAAGCGCGAGCAAATGAGACGCTTGCTATGCTCAGGCGAGCAGCCCAACTATCCATCCAAATATATAATTCAGGTACCCATCCATATCCTGCTAATTTTTCGAAAAGCAGCAAAGTAATGATTCTACAGATGTCAGAAATACCTATACTTATTATGAGGCTGAAGAATGAATGTTTCAACCTGAAAGAGTATTTAACATAATAGCATACATGAATGACTAGAGTTCCTTTCAATTATAACAGCTGTCAGGGTAGTGTGAAATGATATAATTTAGGTTTTTATTTTTTTAATTTAGCTAACGTCAACTTTTCTTACATCCAGAAAAACTCGTTCATTCACGACTCTCGCCGCTTTCTCCCGAATAGTAAAGAAAAGACTAACGAACCATTCATCCTTCCGATTCTTAATGATGGCTACCAGAACGAGAATATAAAGGGGTATGGTAAAGAACATGATAATGTCCATCGTGTAGCCAACAATGTTATTGAGGAGAACTGGAACCGGCCCAATAATGTATGAGCGTACTGTAACATTTTCAATGGCCATTGTCAATTGCTGATAGGCTGACAGATATTGCAGTTAATGTTTCATTTTTAGTCAAACAGTATTTTCGAGTTTGGAAGAGAAGAATGATTTTCACGCCCAGTAGTTGGCCAGTTCACCAGCGCGTCACACCTTAAATGAAAATCATCTTTTATAATCATCTTTTCAATCGAGGTCGTACTAGAGGTGAGACTTGAGAGGCTGTGTCATGGGACTGCTAGCAAAACGAAATACTAAAGGGTGCCGAGGAGGTACTTTCAGTTGCTACGCAAACAGGTGCAAAGATACTGAAAATTTGCCGATAGTTAAGCCTCGAGCGCAGCGATACTAAGCAACAATACCTCTTCTCCAGTTAATCATTTCATATGTTACAGGAGTATGCAATTAATTAATTGAAACCGAATAAACGATTTATACGAAAAAGCAGCATGTAGATTTGATGAAATCAATTTGTTTCAATGTTCGATGAATAGTTCAAGCAGTTCTGTGCGAATTTATATAAACAAGAAAGTTTTTGAATATTTAATTAATGTTTGTTTAACTAATAATGAAAGGGCGACGTGAAAAAAGTATCACATTATTAGTTTTTGTAGATACTCTGAAAGGGCTAATTCAATTTTCTTTCATATTTAATCACAATTGCCCTAATTTTTCTCCAATATTTGCTTTTTAAAACAGCGAAATCGGTTACTATTGAAGTCCGCTCGTAGAGATCAAATATGATTACCCAGGAGACAACTTTTGACGGAGAAGAATTTGCTCAAAGGCCCTTAATGCAGGAAGTCTGCTATCACGCCAAAAATATTTTCCGTAGTTTCAAAAGATTACAAATTTAGATTGTTATAGATATTGCAAATCGAACTGAAATTGTCTACCGCATCAACTGTCTGAATACCCTCGACAACGGAAAAAAGGCCCTCGCGAGCACACGGATGTTGTGTGTGCTACGATGCGACCATCACGACTGATTTGTCAAGTGTTTATTTATACAAGAAACATTTGAACAAATGAACAGCGTGGTAACGGCTCAGTGTCCATTAGGATCGAAAGTCCAGGTTGAATCTTCATTCAAGTGAAAGGTGATCGGAGTGATCGGAAACGTTACGCGTGCGGCGACCGTTACGACTCACTTGTTTAACATCTATTTACAGGGTGGCTTCAAAAAGTCTTTGATTGCCATTTCGTTCAAAATTGAGGGCTTTTCTTGTGCCTGAGCTCAATCGATGGGCCTTGGCCTAGAGAGCCGTGGGGCGGAGTTCCATTTGAGTTGGTTTGGGGGAACGGCTACAGTACCCAAAAAGAAACTGAAACACACCTTTTTTTGGGGTCGACTTTGGCCCCTTGTAACTCCATTGATATTAATCGTGGCGACTTCGAACTTGGCAAGGCTCTTCTGAAGGGCCCTCCGTATATTTTGCTACATTGATTTTAAATTTTCAAAATTTAAAAGTATTGAATTTTTAATGAAAACATTAAAAGCGAGCACTTTCGAGCACTTTTAACTGTCATTTCAGCTTAGACATGTCATGGGGAGCGAAATGAGGTACAACTCGATATTTTTCGCCAATATCGAATTTTCATCCCATGTTTACATGGGAGGTCGAAAAATGAAAGTTGATGAAACTGCAGAATATTGTGGGAATACAATCTTGACATACCCTAGTATCTGAAAGCGAAATGATTTTGTTGATAAATTCTTTCATTGCTGAGATCTGAGATCTCAAAGTTGAGCTTTTTTTGGAATATCTGAGGATACGATGGTGCCCCTAAACAAATCAATGTTGCAAAACATACGGAGGGTCCTTCAGAAGAGCCTCGCCTTGTTTGAAGTCGCCACGATTAAAGGCAATTGAGTGGCAAGGGGCCAAAATCGACCCAAGAAAAGGTGTGTTTCAGTTAGATTTTTGGGTACTGTAGCCCCCCAAACCAACTCAAATGGAACTCCGCCTCACCATTCTCTAGGTCAAGGGCTATCGATTGAGTCTAAGCTCAGGAAAATCCGTTAACTTTGAATGAAATGGCAATCAAAGACTTTATTGAGCCACCATGTCTATGGTCGCGTATTATACGTTATGAAGGCGGACCCAAACTATGTTATATTTTTCAAGGACATGGAGTGTCTATCACGAAATAGTTTTTTTAAAGCTTTCTTCATCACTGAGCATCACTGAGCATTTCTGTTTTTGAGTGGCGACGACGCTTGTACCAGTGTCGATGTATTATGCTTTAATTTGAGCTCTATGCCTCCCGCTTACTCGATTTGCATATGGTCAACAACAGCCTATCTACGTCGCTTTGGCACACATCAACTATTTTGATATTTGGTTCTACCTTGATATATTGCCAATAAGGGTTGCGGAGAGATTTGATAGTTGCGCGTAAGCTTTTTGACTCACTGAGCCCGAGGGGAATTTTGAGAAATTAGTTCAGCAGCCGACTCAACGGATATAACACTGCAAACCCTCTAATAATCGCCCATCCCCCAATAATCGAACCCTTCAGGATGGTTAAAACATTATACGTCTGTGCAGTGTTGGTCAACACTAAACACCCATTCAAATAGGACTACTGATATCGCATAGTATTATTATTTATCAGTGGTGTTATCAGCTGAAGTGGCAATTACAAAACACAGATGCCCACTCTCCAACAAGCGCTCCATTGAAGCTCTGGTTGGAATAATAAAGATCCATGCTCCATAATCACCAACCCTCTGATAAACGTCCACCTCAAACCCGGGTTGAAGATAAGATCGTCCAGGGCGATTACTGGAGGATTTAGGGTACTTAGGCCTATTGATAGATTCTGCACGCATGAGCTTTTTAATACAGAAGGATAAACTAACGTACATAAAGCGATAATGCCGTTCCTTTCTGTCCGCTACTCACGTCAAAGTCTTGACTCTGGCGGAATTTCCTATGCGATTAACATCTATTCCGTTAGCGATATTTTCATCAACGCTCTTTACGCGGCGTTTGCAGAGATTATTAGCGACTCATGTGAGCAGTTCGCACGGGTATAATAGATATCTCACTCTCTCTTGATAAGGCGTCCCAAAATACACTTTTTTGACGTGTCAATCTGCGACTTTTGAACGGTCGTTCCATCTTACCAATCAAAGCAAATATGGTTGAAACACCAGATGACTCGAACCTGGATTGGAGTGGACAGCACGGTGATCAGTTGACTGGTGGTTAATGTATGGTTGCTGAGCTCGCAAAACATATCAAATACAACAAGATCATTATGTAAAAAAAGGATTCGATTGGCGGCGATTTGTCATCTATTGGCCCGATTTGCCTGCGATCGGCGGCGATTTGCCATCGATTGGCGCGGCGATTTGCTATCGATCACTGCCTACGAGTAGAAGCCTTCATCATGATGAATCATGATGAAGGAGTGCGCGCGCTTTTTTCGCTCAATTGGGCACTAAGCATATTCTTTCATAATTCATCTTTCGTAAAATATCTGCGACTTCAGAAAAATTAAGATAACATACGTAAAAAATAAAGTAGAAACCGCTATGAAAGTGCAGATCAACTACGCAAGAAAACTTTTTGCACTAATCCGGACATGATTCAATTCAAAAGTTGCACATGGGGCTTGCAAAACATGGGCACTTATTCGGTTTCCACTGTACTTGCGTGTAATCGAAATACAAAGTATTCGAAAGAGCAAAAACACG